>CADDIJ020002913.1:0-116075 GCA_902809745.2 Tetradesmus lagerheimii
ATATAGCAGCAGCAACGACAAGTGTGCATCATTGTGTGTATAACACGTGGAGCAAGGTTGATGTGAGTGCTCTTTGTAAATAAGGCAAGGGTCGATGTTCTTCAGCATCACAGAAGCCTGGCCTGACAGGTTGCGGGCCTGGCCCTTGAGGGTGCTTGCGTGCTGGCCCATGAGGTCCGTCAGCTGCGAATATATGCAATGCAACAACACACATGGTCAGCAGCAGGTACATGGGCATATGGAGGGTGGTCAAAAAGCTTCAGCTATAGGGGAAGAGCAGCTGTGCAGTAGATGGCGTGCTGTTGACAGCAGCACCGAACCAGCCCGCGTTGACCTTGTCGAGTATCCAGACTGGATTCGCATAAGCGTGTACACACGAAGGGTCTCCGTTTGTGCAAGAGTTTGACACGTATTGCAACAGCCAACGTACGCACATTACACGATGGAGTTGACCCTCTCAACAGCAGGTTCACTGCAAAACTACTCTCACTCACTTCCCAGCTTAGTCAGCTCAGCATAGGCCTATGTGCATTACCCGAGTCTAGACTGCTAGGTGCTGGAGAGCAGCATGTGCAAGCTCCAGGCAGCGACAGCAGCAGTTGGCTACTGCTGCATTCTGGCAGGAAGGACAAGCGGCAGCATGGCATTGCGCTGCTGGTCGACAGCATATGGCAGGCAGTGATGATAGAATGGACGGCTTTAAGTGAGAGATTGCTAATTGCCCGTTTCCAGGCTCAGAGCAGCTTGACCATCACTGTTGTGGCTGCTTATGCACCCACAGAAACCAGCAGCAGTGCAGAGCAGCAGGCCTTTGACTTGCAGTTGCATGCTGCACTTGCAGCAGTTCCCGGCAGAGATGTAGTTGTCCTTTTGGGTGACTTCAATGCTCAGATTGGGTCAGACTGCAGCACACACAGCCAAGTCAGGGGGCCGCATACAGTGCAGCCAGCAGCAGCTAACAGCAATGACAGCCGGCTGCTAGACACAGCACTTGCCCACAACTTGGTGATTGCGAACACGATGTTGCCTCACAAGCGTATCCACATGTACACACATGTGGCCCCAGCAGCTCCTGGACAGCAGGGTTTAGAGCGAGTGCTGGACTGCATTCTGTTCAGCAAAGGTCCAGCATCAGAGACTGCAGGGTGTTCAGGGGGGTTGACCTTGATTCAGATCATCGCTTGCTGGTGATGACCTTGCAGCTGCGTTTCAGCAGCAGCAGGGCGCAGCAGAGGCAGCAGCCAGGCCGCAGCCCTGCAGCCATGAAGTTTCAAGTGTCCAACCTGCAGCAGGAGGCCTGTCGTCAGCAGTTCTTGGGCAGCTTGCAGAACAGGTTTTCAGTGCTAGCTGATGTACCAGATGAGCCAGAGGTGGAGTGGCAGCGCTTTGCAACTGCAGTACAGCAGACTGCAGCCAGCAGCTTGGGTCAGCAGCAGCGTAGGCAGCAGCGTAGATCGTACCTCTCAGAAGGCACACTGAGTACGATCCACCACAAGCAAGTTGCCTTTGCAGCTTGGCAGCAGCGGCAACAGCTATGTTGCTGCGTTTGACGCAGCAGCAGCTATGTTGCTGCGTTTGACGCAGCAGCAGCTATGTTGCTGAGTTTGACGCAGCAGCAGCTATGTTGCTGCGTTTGACGCAGCAGCAGCTATGTTGCTGCGTTTGACGCAGCAGCAGCTATGTTGCTGCGTTTGACGCAGCAGCAGCTATGTTGCTGCGTTTGACGCAGCAGCAGCTATGTTGCTGCGTTTGACGCAGCAGCAGCTAGACGCGCAACAAGCAGCAGACGGCAGCCAGTGGGAAGGGAGTCAGCAGCAGAGGCGGTGGCGGCAGCAGCATGCTGCTGCAGCAGCAGCAGCGGCTGCAGCTAAACGTGCATACAACATCTTGAACAGGGCCGTTGCAAGGAAGGTGGATCGTGATCAGCATCGGCAGTTTGCTACACAAGCAGCGCATGCAGAGCACCTATGGAAGACAGGACACCTTTCAGCCTTCCACAAGCTTGTGAAGGGTATGTTCAAGGAGAGGCAGGCAGCAGTTGGGGCAGCTGGCCTTCTGAGCAGAGATGGCAGCACCACCCTGCGCAGTGCGCAGGAGCAGCTCGGCAGATTCCAGGAGCACTTCCAGGAGGTCTTCAGCAGCGATAGCGTATCTGCTGAGCAGGAGCAGCTCATGGAGCAGCTCATAGCAGGTGTGGACGCCTCCCTCAAAGCTAGAGGCAGCAACAGCAGCAGTGAAGCTGATGCGACTACCAGCGAAGCGGCGCCGATTTCCAACAGCAGCAACACTAGCAGCAGTAATAGAGATGTCCCAACAGCAGCAGCAGCCCCGCCTTCTCTTGAGGAGGTGGCAGAGGCAATTGCAGCTCTTAGGAATGGTGCAGCAGGTGGTGTTGATTGCATCACTGCGCCCTTGCTGAAAGCTGGGCCGGTGATGGAACAGTGGCTGCATAGAGTGATTTGTGCAGTGTGGGTATCTGGCAAGGCCCCAGTTGATTGGAAGCGTGCTTTACTTGTGCCGCTCTGCAAGGGCAAGGGTAGTGCTAAGTTGACAGGCAACCATAGACCAATCAGCCTACTTAGTATACCTGGCAAGGTTTATGCATTGCTGCTGCTCAGCAGGGTGAATGCTCAGATAGAGTCGCAGTTGCTGGATTGTCAGAGTGCTTTTAAAAAGAACAGAGGTCTGTCTGATGCTGCCTTCACCTTGCGAATGCTTATGTCTAAGTGTCGCGAGTACAAGCAGCCGCTGTACATGGCATTTGTTGACCTGACAAAAGCATATGACTCCATACCAAGGCATGCACTTTGGTGTGTGTTGCGTGCATATGGAGTCCATGACAAACTCGTGCAGTTGCTCACCGAGCTGCACACAGGCACTCAGGCAGCGATCAAGTTGGCGGGTAGAGTAGGACAGTGGTTTGACATCAGCAGTGGGGTGCGGTAGGGATGCGTCATCGCTCCTTTGCTGTTCAACGTGTTTTTTGATTGTGTAGTTAGGCAGGCACAGGCGGCTATGCCAGAGGATTGTGGTGTGCAGCTGTCTTACCATGCAAATGGTGAGCTGTTCCAACGGTCAGCTGGTGGTGCTTCCTGTTTGTTCACCATCTCCACATTGCTGTATGCAGATGATATGGTGCTCATGAGTTGCTGTCAGGAAGAGCTTGAATGCATGCTCAGGACGGTGGATGACATTTGCAACAAAATGGGCATGCGCATCAATGCCAGCAAAACCGAGTTTTAGCTCTGACACCATCTGCTGACGGCTCGCTGCTGCAAGGTGTGCAGCTGTCAGGAGGGGTGGCAAACTATGTGCTTAGCTTCAAGTACCTGGGTGGTATTGTGGATACAACTGCCATTTGTGATGCAGCAGTAAATGCCCGCATAAGCAAGGCTAAAGGCAGGTTTGCTCAGATGCAAAGACTGTGGGGGATGAAGAATATGTCTGTGAGTGTCAAGATGCGTTGCTATAATGCGTATGTGTTGCCTGTTCTCATGTTTGCCAGTGAGTCGTGGGCATTGACTAAGCGGCAGACAGAGCGCCTGGAGTGTGTACATTCTAGCTGTTTGCGGCAGCTGTTGCACGTTCGGCTATCTGATAGACACCGTCTGGTGGATATCAGGAAGCAGTGTGGCACAGTCAGCCTTGCAGAACACCTTATGGCGGCTCGCCTGAGGTGGCTGGGGCATGTTGTACGCATGGATAAGGGCAGGATCCCCCAAGTTGCTTTGTTTTCGTCATTGCACGGAGTTACAAAGCGGCCTAGGGGTCGGCCCCCAATGCGTTGGCAGAACTGTGTACACAGCAATCTACAGCGGCTAGAACTCCCTCATAAGATGGATGAGTTGCGTGGCTATTGTCTTATGAGGGGCGCTTGGCGGTCTATGGTCTACAGGGTCACACACCCTGACGCTTTGGGGGCTCCCCTGCAGCGTTCCCGTGCCCCTTCTCACTACAGGCAGCAGCAGTCACTCATGAGACAGCAGCGCCTGCAGCAGATGTATCCGGTTACTAGTGAGCCGCTTATGATTGCTGGTGTGGGTTGGCAGTGCCCCTGTGGGAGGATCCATCCCACACGCGAGTGCACTGACGCCGTGGTCCAGCTCAGGGCCATCAGTGATTAGGGTTTAGGGCGACCATTGAATGAGAGACCGGGCGATTGCTTGTGCGTTGATGGTTTTGGCCGTATCTGGCCCTAGCTTGTGGGTTTGCGCCTACCGGTTAGGAATCGCTAACGGTGGTTAGGGAGTGGCTCCCTTCTTGGGTTCCTCTCTTGCTAGAAAAACGTGTAATTGATTGATTGATAGCATCACGAATCCCTGGCGTGACAGGCTGCGTGCCTGGCCATTGAGGGTGCTTGCGTGCTGGCCCATCAGGTCGGTCAGCTGCAAACACAAAACACACATAAACAGCAGTGTGTGTGTTTGTGCATGAGTGGCAGGGGAAGTGCGGCGAGAGCAGTACATGATAAAAATGGTGATGGTCAAGGAGCTTGAGCTTGACTGACGTCTGGCCCAATGAACAGTGTATCATGTTGAAAACAACAGCAACGCCGTTACCTTGGCTTTGCCGTCCATGTACAGCTTATCGATGTCAGCCTCATAAGAGGACACCAGAGGGCTGAACACCTGAGCATACACCAACACAGTTGACAAACCAAATGACAGTATAACATGTTATGACATGTTACAAATGTAACAACATGCTCACCTTGGTCCTGCCGTCCATGTAGAGTTTATCGATGTCTGCTTCATAGGAAGACACGAGGGGGCTGAAGACCTTGGCATACACGCTTTGTGCCCACTTGGTGCTTGGGTACCACAGACACAGGATGAAGCCCAACTGCATCACGTGAATGAGCAGTTTTAGAATGCAGGACAGCAGGCAACACACGTCAGTGAACGGATAAGATTGTGCTCAGCTGTGACGTGGTGAGGATGGTCGGGGCGATGAGGTTGGCGAGGTGGGTGTGCAGAAAATAGCCAGTGTAACAGCCATGCAGCAGGCATGTGCCCACTTGGTGCTGGGGTACCACAGGCCCAGGATGAAGCCCAACTGCAATATGATCACGACAGTTGCAGTGCCAGGTCAGGTCAGGTCAGATCAGGTCAGTGTCAAGCGCGATGTTGTTGGTTAGCAGTACGTAGATTCCACCCCAGCTATGGTGGTGCAGGGTTGCGGGGCAGCGAAAGTAACACAGCAGGCTGGTGACGCAGCAAGGCAGTGCCAACATGTGCCCACTTGGTGCTTGGGTACCACAGGCCCAGGATGAAGCCCAACTGCATGACAACATCAAAATGCAGGACACGTGTCAGTGAACTGTTAACAACAGCCAGTTATAACAGCCAGGCAGCAAGGGTGGGGCCCACTTGGTGCTTTGGTATCACAGGCACAGGATGAAGCCCAACTGCGTCACGTGAACGGGCAGTGCAGCAGGCACAGTGTGATGGAATGCATGTGTAGGCTGAGGCCCACTGTGGTGGGACAGCAAAAGTAACACAGAAGGCAGGTGATGGAGCAGGCAGCCAACATGTGCCCAGTTGGTGCTTGGGTACCACAGGCCCAGGATGAAACCCAACTGAAGTGAGATCAAGGCAGTTGCAGTGCGGCAGTAGTGTGCCGTAGTGGCCAGTAAAACAGCCGGTATAAAAGCCAGGCAGCGGGCATGTGCCCACTTGGTGCTTGAGTACCACAGACACAGGATGAAGCCCAACTGCATGACAGCATCAAAATGCAGGACACGTGTCAGTGAACTGTTTACAACAGCCAGTTATAACAGCCAGGCAGCGGGCATGTGCCCACTTGGTGCTTGGGTACCACAGACACAGGATGAAGCCCAACTGCACCGCATGATATGAACTTGTAACTTGGAATATGTCGCTCAGGCTTCAAGGTGCTTCGGGACGCCATCCCCACCCGAGACCTCATGCTCGCGGGCGGCGGTGTTAAGTGCGAGCGCACCACGCGTAGCTGATTCATTCATTCGTAGCCGTGTGGCGTCAGCGACTGCGGCATGGTGTAGCTGATGATGGCCGATGCCCTGCTGAAATTTGCCCCTCGACTGCCACACAAGAAATGGCTTCAGCAGGGCGTCACGCTATCCCCACCCGAGACCTCATGCTTGCATGCAGCCGTTCCGACAGTGACAATGCCATCGGGTAGGTAGGTGGCCGAGCCACCATTTCGTACTCAATGGCACAGTGACTGCGAAACACCGCCACACGCGATAGCATAACGTCCCGGGTAGGCACAGCGTCCCTAAGCACCTTGAAGCCTAAGCCACTTTTAAGAGTAACTCTTGGTAACTTTGCCCGTTTGGGGAGCCGCCATCAGCTATTTGATGGCACAGTGACTGCAGAACCGCCACTTGCAAGCACCAGGTCCCGGGTGGGCACAGCGTCCCAAAGCACCTCGCAGCCTGGGCCACTTTTAGAAGTACCATAAGTAACTTCGCCCATTTGGGGAGCCACCATGAGCTACTTGATGGCACAGTGACTGCGCAACCGCCACCTGCGAGCATGACGTCCCGGGTAGGCACAGCGCCCGAAAGCATCTATCTAACTTCGCCTTTTTGGGGAGCCACCATGAGCTACTTGACGGCACAGTGACTGCGGAACCGCCGCCCCCCGAGCGAGTATCTGTCACCTGGCAGTCGAGGCGCAGATTACAGAGGGCGTTGGCCACCCGGTGGCCACTGCAACACCCTAGGGCAGCTGCGGCCATGTCGGCCAGTGCCCAGTGCAACACCAGCTGCCCTCTCACAATATGCCGTTCAGCAGCAGCAGCAGCAGCAGCACAGGAAACATGCCAGTGCCCAGTTAAACACCCTAGGGCAGCTGGGACCTGGTCGGCCAGGGCCTGGTAGACGGTTGTCAACACTGACTGTTCAACAAACAATTTCAAGTATTTGCAGTGATTCTGATTCTTATGAAATGTTTCGATACAATATGTATTTTTTGCCATTTTTATCACAAAATTTTTTCCGTGTGGCTCAACACGGCAGAAAACAGCAGGGTGTTGACCACCCGCTGCCCAGTGCAGCACCCTAAGCCTAGGGCAGCCGGCCAGTGCCCAGTGCAGCACCAGCTGCCGCCCCCAACATGCCGTTCAGCAGCAGCAGCAGCAGCAGAGCAGGAAACATGCCAGTGAGCGCGAGACCCACCCTTTTTTTGCGCAGACTGCGCCCTCGCAGGCCTTCAGTAAACCTTTGGAAACAAACAAGCCATGTGATGGCGTGCACCGTATGTGCGGTGCCCGCGGCCACATAGCACGCGTGTGCCCAGAGGTTTAGTGAGGCGTTGCGAGGGAGCAGTCTGCAGGAAGTGAGGGAGGTTTCACACTGTAATGATGGAGAGTAGCATACCAGTTGGCCCAACTGCTGCCTCAAGTGGTCGATTATGTGGGCAAGGGAAGTGGACCTTCACCGCTGCTGGAAGTCTGCAGGAAAGGTGAAGGTGGGCTGTGATGACGGTGAGTAGCATACCAGTTGGCCTGACTGCTGCTTGGAATGGTCAACTCTACAAGCAAGGGAGGTTAACCTCTGAGCACGCGCGTTGCGTCCACAAATATGAACTAAGGCCCTGCGGGGGCGCAGTCTGAAGACAGTGAGGAAAGGTCTCGCGCTGTGATGACGATGAACAGCATAACAGTTGGCCCATCTGCTGCCTGGAATGGTCAACTCTGTAAGCAAGGGAAGTGGACCTCAACCGCTGCTGCACGTCATCACAGCGCAAGACGCTCCCTGAGTTGCAGCAGACTATGCTTTCGCAGGCCCTCAGTAAACCTCTGGGCACAAACAAGCCATGTGGCTGCGTGCACTGTATGTGCGGTGCCCGCGGCCACATAGCACGCGTGTGCCAGAGGTTTAGTGAGGCCGTGCAAGGGCGCAGTCTGCAGCAATTGAGGGAGGGGCTCGCGCTGTGGTGACAGTAATAAGCATACCAGTTGGCCCAAATGCTGCCTGGAATGGTCAAATCTGTAATGCAAGCAGGTGAAGTGGATCTCCGATCTGGCCATGCACTGACAGCGCAGCACAAGCCTTCTAGACATTCAAATCCACCTTAGGTGGGATTCCTGTCCAGAAAGCTTGTGCTGCGCCGTCAGTGGCTGGCCCGGATACAGATCCACTTCTGCTGCTTACACCACCTTGGTGGATTTGAATGTTTACAAAGCTTGTGCTGCGCTGTCAGTGGCTGGCTAGGATAGAGATCCACTTCCCCTGCTTACACTACGGACTTGGGTGATTGAGGCAGCCGGTTGTCTGGAGTGTTTGGCTTTGCTTGCACCACCAGGAGTTGTTTCAGTCAGCTGTTTTTGACTTCCCGCCTGTGACAAGTTTTCTCAAGCTACAGCAGCTTATCATATTCAGCTGCACCCTTGGGTTATGAACCTCATGCTAACATCCTTCGTCAAGACACAAGAGTGCAGCTGAATCGCATTAGCTGCTGTAGCCTGGAACTCCCATCCAGGCTACAGCAGCTGATCACATTCAGCTGCACCCTTGGGTTATGAACCTCATGCTAACATCCTTCGTCAAGACACAAGAGTGCAGCTGAATCGCATTAGCTGCTGTAGCCTGGAACTCCCATCCAGGCTACAGCAGCTGATCACATTCAGCTGCACCCTTGGGTTATGAACCTCATGCTAACATCCTTCGTCAAGACACAAGAGTGCAGCTGAATCGCATTAGCTGCTGTAGCCTGGAACTCCCATCCAGGGTACAGCAGCTGATCACATTCAGCTGCACCCTTTGGTTATGAACCTCATGCTAACATCCTTCGTCAAGGCACAAGAGTGCAGCTGAATCGCATTAGCTGCTAAAGCCTGGGTGATGATTGCCACAGCACCTGTGACAACCCACCCAGGCTACAGCAGCTAATGTTGTTCAGCTGTACTCTTGTTTCTTGGGTGAACAGGGTTCGCAACCGTACGCAGCATACAATCCTATTCAGCTGCACTCTTGGGTTATGAGTTCGCGAGTTCCCGCCAGTGACATCTTCCGTCCAGGCGACAGCAGCTTATTCTATTCAGCTGCACCCTTGGGTGAAGAGTCTGTGCATGCAGTACATCCCCCCCCCATGTGACAGCAGGGGTGCGTGTGCTGCTGCTGCTGCTGCTGTTGCATACATCTCCGCTAAAGAACACAAGGGTAGTTCTGCTGCTGCTTCACGTTGTTCAACTGTTTGTCTGTTCTCAAGCTGCAAGCTGCTCTGCTACTCTGACTGTGTCTACTAGCACCCCTGGGGCTGGGGTCCTGGGCGACACAGCTGCGGCTTGCCAGCTGTCGATTCAAACCATGTTATTTCGTTACTTTCTTCTGAAAAATAACAGTTTATTTACCTTGGCGACGTAGTAGAAGGGCAGCCAAGAAAGAACCAGGTCGATGAATGGCTGCAGGCAGTACAGCGTTGCCAGCACAGTCCAGTAGCAAGCCCACTCCCTCACATCATCGCTGCCCTTCTTCTCAACCGCCTTGCAGGACAGTCAAACACGGTCAACGGCGGTCAAACCATGGTCAAAGACAGTAGATGGGTGCCGCAGGGATTGCCGGAATGTACAGCAAGTGAGGCAGGGGTGTACAGCAGGTGATGCAATGGCAGAGTAACATGCTGGGAGAAGGGTACGAGTAGCACGGCTGACTTGCTGAAATGTGTGTTCATGTTTTGGTATGTAAAGCACTCTTGTTGCTGACTTCTGGCAAGCGCAAGTGCTGATGGGAGGTTGACCTTGCAAGGCATGCAAGCCAGGTGCAGCGCATGCAGCAGCAGTTCCAAGGTCTGCATGCATGCACAAGCTGGCAAGCCTGTCACACGCCGTTGCTGTGCATGGTGAATGACAACACCTACGCTCCGCGACACGGCCGAGCGATGCAGCAAGACAAATGCATCACTTCCTGTTCATCTCCTGTTCACCCACCGACCCACCTTGAAGGTCTGGTAGCCCGGCAGCAGGTACGCAAACGTAGCAAACATCAGGGAGTATGCCAGCGACATAGTAGCTGCGATCGGCATGTTGGTGGCTGTTCTTGCTGCTAGCGCTCAAACAGACTGGAGACAACAGATGAAGGCGCTGATGTGAGCGGGTTTGAGAAGCACAGCACCGAGCTGCTTTGATCGTTACGTTAGCATCAACTGAACGTCATATACACGTCTAGGCTCCTTCCAAGAGCGTGTGTTAGGTGCTCACCTCAACTGTGACATACCAGGGCTGCGACAACCGCCGCATGGTAGTTGCAGACTGCTCAAAAAGCACTGATTGACGCATTGTGCTGTTATAGGCAATGTTTTGAGCAACGTCGGCCGGGCGTCACTCTGCCAGTTTCAAATGGGTGCCTCACTATTTTGAACGCCTGCTCTGCGGTTCAAATCGCCGTGAAACAAATCGTGACGGGTTATAACACACTTTACAATGAGTTGGATGGCTTGCTGTGCGTGGTGGACCGACGGGTTACACGGATGCGCGCCAAGCTGTCAGCAGCAGCAGCTACTCAGGTGCCTTGCAGCACCGTACACTGCCGCTACAAACCGAAGACGTGCTGCAACGAGCTCAAGTAAGCACCACCTCAGTTGGCACTAAGCAGCCATAATCATAGCTGGCAGCACATCATCACTACTGCACGTCTCATATCCAGTTCACATTCCTGCTCTGCCTGACTTCCCTAATGGTACAACAGCAGCATCACCAGCCTCTGTACTTCCGCATGTATCTGTACAAGAATATAGGCAAGCCCCGGTTGCGCTGCACATTGATCTGTGAGGGACAGCAGCAGCAGCAGCAGCAGTGATTTAGCAGTTGACAGGCACTAACACTGCATTGCAATGTGCTGTGTGTGCGCTAGTCTCAAGTACTCAGGCTAGCAGCAGCTGCTGCAGAGGTGCAACGGCGGGAGTTCAAACCCTGCTAGGTCCAGGAGTGGGGTTTCCCTGCTTCTTTCTAAACCTGCTGCAGAGGTGCAACGGGTTGCAGGAAGGCACACTACATAAAGCACAACCACAGCGCAGATGCAGATGCACTCACTCAGAATCCAGCAACAACCATGCCACCATTGAGCTGTCAACTCAGCAATACATTAATACAAATTCTGCTCACCACAACAAGCCCAAACATGACGATCAGCGGCACTGTAGAAAACATCCAGATCCCTCCCAACACCAGTGCAATGTAGATGTACAGCTCCCCTCCGTAGCGCGGCAGCGCCAGTGGCAGCGGCTCTGACACATCACGCACAGTCAGCGTCAACGACTGCAGCAACAGCAGTAGCAGCAGCAATAGCAGCAGCAGCAGCACAAGGATATGTAAGCAAACGTATCACAACTTGAAGCGCCCTGTGATCGAGTGCAATCGTCTTTGTAAAGCTCCACGTGAAAGCACGTAGCACCAGCAGCAGCGGCTCTGCCACGTCACGCACAGTGAGCGTGAATAACTGCAGCAGCAGCAGCAGCGGCGGCAGCACAAGGGTATGTGAGTAACAGCATCACACGGCATGTGCTTATCTGGGTCCTTTTGTTCACAAGCGCAACGTGGATGTACTGCTCCACGGCAGTGCCAGTGCAGTGGCAGTGCCCCCGGCAGTTGGATTCCACTAGCTGAGTCGTGTGTGGTCAGCCAGTAAGATTCCGCGCCCCCAGGTAACATAAAGTGATCCATACCTGGCTGGCGCCTGTGATTGGCTTGCGTAGTGCTTTCAGCTCCTGCGCACTGCCTCGCCACAGCTCCCTGCTGCAAGAGAGGATGCGAGATGGCCACAAGCCAACACACAACACATTGCAGAACTGGCCACACTACATGCAGGACATGCACACAGCATACCACCAAGTTTTGAAAGACGGTCGCTTCTTACCTGGCTGCCGGCTGCAGCTGTGATTGGCTTGCGTAGCTCTTTCAGCTCCTGCGCACTGCCCCGACAAAGAGGCTGAACCCCAGCCTGCACAACTGCAACCCAACACACCGCTGACTACATGCAGGACACGCACACAGCATATGTTACATGTGCAGATGCGTACAAGATTATGCGTACGGGAGGTCTAATCCATACCTGGCTGCCAGCTGTGATCGGCTTGCGCAGCGCTGTCAGCTCCTGCGAACTGCCCAGCCACAGCTCCCTGCTGTAAACCAGGCTGAGAGACGGTCGGTGCAGCTGCCATGCTTGACAGCCCCCTAGCAGGGGCAGTAATCCCACCTGCATCATTGCATTTATGCAGCACACCCATAAGACACAGTATCAGCCATGTTTGTTTGTCAGATAGTTTGTCGGGCAAACTCTGCATGTTGACAATGTACACTTTTCCACTGTAAGAAATGCTGAGGGTCGGTCGGTGCAGCTGCCAGGCTTGGCAGCCGCCTAGCTGCGGCAGCAGTCCCACCTGCACGGTTGCATTAGCGCAACACACTCATGTGGCACACTGGGTGTACTGATAATGGCAGTATCAGCTTGATACAATTTCTTCATGTTCACAATGTACCCTTTTGCAGTTGACGATACGTGGGAGCTGGTCGGTGCAGCTGCCAGGCTTGGCAGCCGCCCAGCTGGGGCAGCAATGCCACCTGCGTTGATGCAATAATATAATGCATGCATAGTGCTGGCCAACACACCCATGAGGCGCAGTATCAACCATAATTGTTGGGTAGTTTGTCGGCAAATTCTGCATGTTGACAGTGTACATTTCTGCAGTTGACGATACATGAGAGACGGCCGGTGCAGCTATGCATGGAAAAGACAGGCCTGCATGATCCGGCTCACCGTCAGAGTGATGCCAGTCAAGGCATTCACCACAAAAGTGCCATCTACGGTGAAACAGCTATGCCAGTTGGCTGTTCAGGGTTTCTACTGCTTGATGAGTGAAGCATTTTCCTATACTCAGAGAGTGACGTTAAAAATAGACAGGCCCGCGCAATCCGGCTCACCGTGAGAGTGATGCCAGTCAAAGCATTCACAGCAAAGATGCCATCTGCTGCAGCTGCCGACCCAGCAGCAGCAGCAGCAGCAGCAGCAGACCCCGAGTCCTGCTGTGTTGCTGGCAGACTGATGCCTGTTGGCTGTTTAGGGTTCTCACCGCTTTATGAGTCAACCATGTGAAGTACAGTAGGGTGACGTATGGAAAAGGAAGAAGCTGCACGATTCTGCTCACCGTGAGAGTGATGCCAGTCAAAGCATTCACCACAATAATGCCGTCTGCTGCAGCTGACGGCCCAGCAGCAGCAGCAGCAAACCCCGAGTCCTGCTGTGTTGCTGGCAGCAGTAGCAGCTGCTCATACTGCGGTATTGTGAGGCTGCTGCCCAAAATCGTGACTGCAAAGTGTGGGCCGGGTGTTGCTGGGTCTTTGCTCGGCTCAAAAACGCCGAACTGTGCCTTGTGCGTGCCTACGCGACGCAAACAAGCAGAAGAAGACTGGTGAGCACAGGAATGCTTGAGGCCAGCTGCTGGCGGCTGCAACAAACCCACAACAAATGTGTGTCTTGCATCTGCGCTTTGTGCGTGCCTACACGACCGGCAAGCAGCAGGCGGCAAATAGAAGATGATTGGGGACTTGGAGCACAGGGATTGAGTGCTGGCGGCTGCAGCACACAACAAAAGTGTGTCTTGCAGGTGGCTGCAAACAAGGGCATCAAGCTATTCATCAATGCCCAACATGGTGACTGCAAAGTTTGGGCCAGGCCTCGGGCTTGCTGGCGCTTTGCTTGGCTCAAAAACGCCAAAGTGTGCCTTGTGCGTGCCTGCAGGACAAAGAAAAGGCGGCAAGTGTAAGCAGACAATGACTGATGATTATAAGCACAGCGATCGTGTGTTGGCGGCTCAGCTGTTGTGTTTAACTCCCCGCACCCCCCAACCCGATCCTGGTTGGTGTCTGCAAACAAGGCGTCAAGGCTGCAGAGCTTGCGCCATGGCGCCTGGCCAGGGCTTGCTGATACATGCCAAAGTGCAATGTAGAATGCAGAAGCGCAGAAAGGCTGCGCAGCGGGGTGACTGCAACCTCTGCACTGGGGCCAACATGATAATAGGGAGCTGAACTTCAGCAGTTAGAACAGAGGCCCCAAGATTGGGTTGATCAGCAGTTGAACAGAGGCCCCAAGATTGGATGATCAGCAGTTGAACAGAGGCCCCAAGATTGGGTTGACAACAGTGACAGCATGGAGCTCAGTTCTTTCTAGGAGCCTGTTGGTTGCCTGGAACCTGCAACAAAACCCAACTATGTGTGCCTCCCAGACAGCTGTGTTGCATTGCAGGTTCCCGGCAGCCAACAGATTGTAGAAAAACCATCTTCTGAGGTGCAACCCCCCGCCCAAAACAAGCATAACCATCTGAGATGGTGACTGGACCCACATGTAACTACTCTCTCTCAAATAACGCAGGAACAATTTCAATGCAACGCAACAGACGCAGCAGGAGGCGTTGGCTTACCTTCCAGGCGCATTGCAGCGGGCTGGCCTGTGTTGCTGCAGGCTGCACTTGGCGGCCACGGACACAGCTCCCAGGGCCAGCCTTTTTTGCAGCCACTAGCCCCAGAGGTGAAAGAATGAACCCAACCCCCTAAAAGCATAATGCAGGAAGAAGTTAAATGCAACGCAACAGACGCAGCAGGAGTCGTGTGGCCCACCTTCCAGGCACATTGCAGCTGGCCAGCCCGTATTGCTGCAGGCTGCACTGGGCGGCCACGGCCACAGCTCCCAGGGCCAGCCAAAGTCGTTTTGTCTTGGAAAACCCCAAGAAGTGAGGATTCATTGCACAGGAACGGTTGTATGAACAACCTGACAGACACAGCAGGAGGCCTGTGGTGCGCCTTACCTTCCAGGCGCATTGCTGCGGGCTGGCCTGTGTTGCTGCAGGCTGCACTGGGCGACCACGGCCACAGCTGCCAAATGCTGTCAAGTCGAAAACTCCCAAATCAACAATCGAAATGCAGGGTGAAAAGTGAAACAGTACCCTGACAGACGCAGCACTAGACAGCTAAGGTAAGGTTGCTTGCCCGACCTTCCAGGCGCATTGCTGCTGGCTGGCCACTGTTGCTGCAGGCTGCACAGCTCCCAGGGCCAGCTCTTCTGCCACATGCATATGGGCACTCGCGTGTCATGCTCAAGAGGTGGAAATTCCCCACAAACAAGGACTGCTTCAAACGCAGGGCCACCATTGAAACAAGCCTGTTGAAACCGTCCCCACCTTCCAAGCGCATTGCTGCGGGCTGGCCTGTGTTGCTGCAAGCAGCGCTCGGCGGCCAAGGCCACAGCTCCCACGGCCAGCCAAAATCGCCCCATTTGTCTCGAAAGCCCCCAACTTCGAAAAACAAGCATTTAATGCACAGAAAAGGGTTCAAGAACAAAATGACGGACACAGCAGGAGGCATGTGCTGTGCCTTACCTTTTAAGCGCATTGCAGCGGGCTGCCCCGTGTTGCTGCAAGCTGCGCTTGGCGGCCACGGCCACAGCTCCCATGGCCAGCCAAAGTCGCCCCACTTGTCTGCTCCGGGGTTCTGTAGCTGAGCTTGCAGGCCTACCAGCGTCCCGTTTACACGCAGCGAGCGTCCCAGAGGTTCACTGCAAAACATCAGCAGTGTGGAAAACAGGGCACGAGCTGTCAGGTGAGAATGTGGTTGGGAAAGTCCATTGTTTGAGCAGCTGCGCTTGCAGCGCACCACCAGCGTCCCGTTCACACGCAGCGACCTCCCCAGAGGCTCACTGCAAACGTACAAGTGCGGACATCAGGGCAGGAAGTCACACCTTTTCAGCTTGTGCTTGCAGCACCTGAAGTGTGCATTTCACACGGTACCTCCCTAAGGGTTCACTGCAACAGCAGGACTATTGAGTCAGGAGTGGGCTCATATGAGACCCTATGCGCGCTGAGGTGATGTTGAACTGCATTGTACACTCCTGACTCAATAGTCCTGCTGTGAAGCGTGAACAATAGGGAGCGGTGTCAGCATGTCAAGACGGGGGGGTCCATTTGTCTGACCCAGGGTCCTGCAGCTGTGCTTGCAGCGCAATCTGCGTCCCGTTTACACGCAGTGCCCTGCCCAGAGGCTCACTGCAAAGTTGAAGAAGGGTGGGCAACAGGGTGCAGTGTGAGCATGTGGGGTGGGGTTGACCAGCCAAAGTCGCCCCACTTGTCTGCCGTAGGGTCCTGCAGCCGTGCCTGCAGCGCCACCAGCATTCCGTTGACACGCAGCGACCTCCCCAGAGGCTCACTGCAGCAGCAACATCCAAGAAGTGTGGACAATAGGGAGCGGTGCCAGCGCTCAAGGCATGTGATTGGGGAAGTGCATTGTTTGAGCAGCTGTGCCTGCAGCGCCAGCGTCCCATGCACACGCAGCGACCTGAAACAATCATGCGCCATTAATGGCCACATGTACATGCAGGGTAAACTCTCCTACATATCCCGAACACACCGCTTAGTAAGCGGTGCCGATGCTTACCTTGGACACATGAACATTCGGCCGCTGTATGCAGCATCTGTTGTGCAGAGCTGCTCTTCGCGTTAGAAGACAAAATTGCACCACAACAGCATGTATGTGCAGGGTAAGCCAACAGCTGTGCCGATGTATATGCCAACCATAAGCTGTCCCGAGGCTTACCTTGGGAGTGCAAACAATGGGTTACTGTGAGCAGCTGCCACTTGGGCTACAAATGCGTCCACTTGGGTGGTGTCAATACTGCAGGCAGCAGCAGCAGCAGCAGCGGCAGCAGCAGCAGCAGGGCAAAGGTTGACCTCAAGCAAAACAGTGAAGCAAAGAGTTGGCAGTGCCGATATTGACTGCTGGAGTGGCAATCGCTCAGAAAATGAGCTGCAGCAGCATTTGTATACTAGGGACAGTATCAGGACAGTCAACTGGTCTCTACCTGGCCTACGCGTTGCTCACCTGTTCAATCCAACACCAGATGCTGTGCCATGGCCAGTTGAACGCCTTGCACGATTGCCGCTACATTCCTTACAATGGCCGCCTGTCTCTAGCCTGATCCAATTGGCAAAGTTGCAACTTTGCATGGCCTACTTGAAACAATACTCACTGCTCACTTGTTTGGATCCAAGAGCAGCTGCTGTGCCAATCGCGTGCCTTGCACAATAGCCGCCCGTCTGTAGCCCAAACTATTATTTCTGAATTTGCATGGCCTACTACCAACACTATTCGCTGCTTACCTGTTTGGATCCAGAACCAGCTGCTGTGCCAGTGGGAGCCTTGCATGTTCCGCTTTGCTGCTGCTGTCATTATTAGAGATCAACAGGCACAGTGGATCTGGACAATGCATATGGCCTATTGGCTGCACACCTGTTTGAGTCCAAGAGCAGCTGCTGTGACAGTTGGGCGCCTTGCACAATGGCCGTCAATCTGTAGCCTGATCCAGAATTGCATGGCCTACACAACCTTTGAAACACTTCTCACTGCTCACCTGTTTGGATCTAACACCAGCTGCTGTGCCAGTTGAGCTCCTTGCATGTTCCGCTTTGCTGCTGCTGTCATCAGGGACAGTAGAACTGGACAATGCATACGGCCTACTGACTGCTCACCTGTTTGGACCTAAGAGCAGCTGCTGTGCCAGTTGCGCGCCTTGCACAACGGCTGTGAGTCTGTAGCCCGTCCAACGTTGCACGGCCTACTTGAAACACTACTCACTGCCCACCTGTTAGGATCTAGAAACAGCTGCTGTGACAGTTGAGCGCCTTGCACGTTTCACTTTGCTTGCACGTTTCACTTTGCTGCTGCTGTCATCGGAACGGACATCGACAGCAGAAATGGAACATGCATATGCTCATAATTGCTAGTAGTGCTGACTGCTCACCTGTTTGGATCTAACACCAGCTGCTGTGCCAGTTGCGCGCCTTGCACTATGGCCGTTACTCTGTAGCCCGGCGCACCGTGAGCGCGCAGCAACACTTTGCCTGCTCTGCTGCAGTTGACAGCTTGCCCTCGTGCATTCAGGCCTGCTGCTGCATACACCGCTGCACGCACCTGCAGCAGCAAGAAGTGGGCGGGGATGTGATTTGATCTGGCATTGGTGGCTGCTTTGTTTATGTCAAAATTGAGTGTTCTCCACCAAATGAAGCACAAGCACACCCAAAGGATGTCTATTAAATCTCACCGTGTTGCAGCTGCTGGACTCCAGGTCAGGGCACGTGAACTGCACCGTGGGCGGGCAGGACGGCGTGTCACTGGCCCAGCAGTCAGAGGAGTTCAAAACCAGACAAACTTTAGCAGGCTTTTCACTGAGGCTGTTCACAGCCTCAGGCCATTGAACAGTTCAAAACCAGAAGCACAATATCAGGCTCACCCGATTACAGCTGCTGGACTCCAGGTCAGGGCACGTGAACTGCACCGTGGGCGGGCAGGACGGCGTGTCACTGGCCCAGTAGTCAGAGGAGTTCAAAACCAGACAAACTTTAGCAGGCTTTTCACTGAGGCTGTTCACAGCCTCAGGCCACTGAACAGTTCAAAACCAGCAGCACAATATCAGGCTCACCCGATTACAGCTGCTGGACTCCAGGTCAGGGCACGTGAACTGCACCATGGGCGGGCAGGACGGCGTGTCACTGGCCCAGTAGTCAGAGGCGTTCAAAACCAGACAAACTTTAGCAGGCTTTTTGGCACTGGCCCAACAGTCAAGTGGCTTTCAAAACCAACCAGAACTATAACAAGCTCACCCGATTACAGCTGCTGGACCCCAGGTCGGGGCACGTGACTGCACCGTTGGCGAGCAGGATGGCGTGTCACTGGCCCAGTAATCAGAAGCGCTCAAAACCAAAAGAACTATGGCAGGCTTGTTGGCACTGGCCCAACAGTCAAGAGGCTTTCATAACCAGAAGAACAGTAACAGGCTCACCCTGTTGCAGCTGCTGGATCCCAGGTCGGGGCACGTGAACTGCACCGTTGGCGGGCAGGACGGCGTGTCAGCGGCCCAGTAGTCAGAAGCGTTGCTGACGGGGCGTGGGCAGGTGTAGCTGTAGACTGCAGCGTCTTGGTTGCAGCAGTAGTGTGCGTTGACAAAATGCTTGTGCTGGTGGCTGCAAACAACAAACATACAAAGCAAGTTGACCGCGGGGTTGTGTTGGCAACAACACAACAGTTAGTGGTTGCAGCAGTAGTGTGCGTTGACAAAGTGCTTGTGCTGGTGGCTGCACAAGCGCAACAATACGACCAGCGACGCATTACAGTGGGTCACGCCAGCGTTGCATGCATGTGCAGCCTGCAGGGTTAACGTGTCTCTGCTTGCTTTCCGGCTAGAGTGCAGCTGCTTTCACATGCAGCACATCGCAGTAGAGCACCAGTAGAGTCCCATGCTGCTGCTGATGGGGCGATGCAAAGCGCACAGCACACAAGGTGAGCTCACTTTATCCCTGCTCGTGTTATCCTGTAGTCGAACAGCAGATCTCGAAAGTCTTGGTCCTCAACGTTAATCACCAACAGCTGCAGCAGCAGCAGAGCAACAGGGAATGACGTTACTACCTTCAACACTTGTTGTGTAGTATGGCGGTGTTGCGGACAGCAGCTGCTGTACCTCACCGCAGTATACAGTTGCTGCAAGCAGAAGCACCTCGCGTGTGGCGCTGCTATTGCGACTGTGCATGCAACGTGATCAACCCGCGCATCAGGAACAGTAGCCTGACTGGTTGCTGCCTTTCCCTGGCATAGGTCGTCGTAAGCGACGGCAGTGCATGCTGCGTCGTTGCTTGTATATCATACGATTGCGATGGTATCATTTCAGCATACCTCGTAAATGACCAGCAGCCCTGCTGTGAAGAACGCTATGCAACAGAACACTGTCCAGCCTCGCAGGCGAAGAAAGCCCTCCCTGTATGTCTTCACGTTCAAGGGCACGTAATTACTTTGCCTAGCCATTGTAAATCTTTGTTCACATCAGCCTATGAAGTGTTGGGCAGTTCTCCATGCGTAGCGAGCTCAGCAGATGCAGAGTCAACTGATGGCAGTGGCAATGACTGCAGATGTTGAAGCTTGTGCTTATAACAAGTTGTCCTGCGTCGATCTGCCTGCGCCATGCACGGATCGCTCCATGGGAGTTCGGTTCGCAGTCGGGAGTTCAAGCAACCGGTTTAGGGCTGGAAGTGAAGTGATGCTGTCCGCTCTTTGCTGCACACGACCTGCTCGTCCATTGCACATGCGACATTGCACGCTATTCGAGGAGGCTCGACTCAAGACGATCACAAAGCAGATTCACAGTCGCTGTGCCAGGCCACTTCAGTATCGTTTGCTGTCTCTTACCTCACAAACGAACAAATCAAGATGATCAAGTCAAAGATCAGATGGGGAGACACGCTGGATGATGAGGATGCGCTGCCGCCCACCACAGTGAAGGGCCCCGACTCGCACGGCATCAAAATCACAACAGACTATTATAAGAACGATAAGGGAGAAGCTATCAAAAAGGTCACCAAGGTCAAGGTGGTGAACGTGGAGAAGAAGGTGTACAAGGTGGGCGACTGGAGCAGCAGGTTCAGCCATTCGGCCATGCAAGCATGCCTGCATCATGCCAAGCCGCATACGCACGTAGAAGCAATGTGGTATTTGTCAGAGAGCGTGTGGCACGAACAGCAGTAGCTACCAGGGTGCTGCTGGTTCTGCACAGGCAACAGCACCGGCAGCAGCAGCACGTTCTGGTCACTGCCACAGTGTGCAGATGCGTTATGTAGACTGCATTCATGGCTGTTTTGCATTCTTTATATCAGCACTCAACACCGCAGTCCGTACATCCGGCATACTCAGACTGCAATTGCAGTGGCCGCACAACGCATGCCATGTGCAACTACTTTACTGCTTTGTGCTATAGTGGTAGATCTACAGTATGTCCTGATGTTGCCGTTGCATGTTTTGCATGTATGCCTGCCATGCTGCTGCAGGTGACAGCAGAGCGGAAACAGTGGAAGCGCTTTGGCTTGGCTGCTAAGGAGTCAGCAGACGACAGCGTGACAGGTGCGCAGCAGTGCACGGCTCCGTGTTGCAGCGTGTCTACTCTGTCGTTGCATCTGTTTGTTACATCGGATTTGTGCAATGAAAGTATGCTGCAACGTGCAGCAGCAGCGTCTGCACAGCACAAGCACGGCAGGTGTGCCGCAGTGCACTGCTTGTCTTTGGTGCCACTGTCTTTGTCAACAGTATTGTGCATGGACTGGCTGCAAAGGAGTCAGCAGACGACAGCGTGACAGGTGCGCAGCAGTGCGCCGTTTCGTGTTGCAGCGTGTTCACATTGTTGTTGCATCAGTTTTGTGCATTCATGGTGTCTGGTAATTGTGGATGAGAAGTAAGGGCCAAGCCAATGTATGCATAGACGAAGTCTGCAGTTGTGATGGATCAAATAGATTAATTAGAAAGCCAATGGAGCTTTCAGCGCAGGCGCTGTGACATAAGCCGGCACCTGCACTGCACCAGCAGGTGTTCAAACACAGCAGCAGCTTCTGCTCCTCCATGCGCAGACACAACAGCAGCAGCAGCTGTAAACAGCAGGATGGTGTGCTGATCTTAGCACGGTATGAACAGCAGCTTCACAGAAGCAGCATGCAGCTGCATTGCAGCAGGGGCAGCTGTTTTTTCAACACACAGACACCGCAACAGCAGCAGCAGCAGCAGAAAAGTTCTGCAAGTGCGGCGCTTGAGGCCTCATATGGTGCTGGAAGCGACGTTAAGTGTCTGCAACCAGATGAACCAGCAGCAGCAGCAGCAGGAGTAACAACAGCAGCAGAAGCAACCATATCAGCAGAAGTAGGAACAGCAAAATTAACCACATCAGCAGAAGTAGCAACAGGTCAGGCCAGCCAAGGCGACTGCCCAGGAGACAGGAATAGTCTCACAGACCTGGACCTGCATGTGCATGGATCCAATTTCGTTTCTGCCCTCTTCCTGCAGTGCGGCATTTGGAGGACAGCTTCACAGGGTGCCTGCTGCAGCAGCTGGCCGACTGACTAACAACACATCTGTGACGTCGTTGTTGCTTGTATTTTTGATGCCGTGTCTGTGGTTGTGCAGTGCGGCATGTGGAGGACATTCCCTTTGAGCGCATCAGGCCGGCCAAGGCGACCGCGCAGGAGAAGAAGTTCACAGACATGCAGGCCGCGCTGCAGAGCGCAGACAAGCAGACCATCGTCGGCAGGTGGGTCTTGTTCATATCACATGCTCAGTTAGCTGGTGGTGACGCAGCAGCAGCAGCAGAAGCAGCATCATGACAAGTCGCAGACAAGCAGACCATCGTCGGCAGGTGGGTCATATACATATCACATGTTCACTTAGCTGGTGGTGCAGCAGCAGCAGCACAAAAAAGGCGCCATCTGCAGTTGCATCTAGGCTGGCAAGCAACATGTGTAGTTGGTGCAGCAGCAGCAGCAGCAGCAGAAGGCAGACGGGTCAGCAGACATGCAGGCAGCGCTGCAGAGCGCAGACAAGCAGACCATCGTCGGCAGGTGGGTCTTGTACATATCACATGCTCAGTCAGCTGGTGGTGATGCAGCAGCAGCAGCATGACAAGTCGCAGACAAGCAGACCATCGTGTCGTGTAGGCTGGCAAACACCGTGTGCAGAGGTGCAGCAGCAGCAGCAGGCAGATGGTTCACAGACATGCAGGCAGCCCTGCAGAGCGCAGACAAGCAGACCATCGTCGGCAGGTGGGTCGTGTAGGCTGGGAAGCAACGCGTGTAGTTGGTGCAGCAGCAGCAGCAGCATGGACAGGCTTGTACCATGTGCTGTGCACTGCATGGTGCACAAACTGCTTCTGCGCGCCACATGTTTTCTCACACACTCTCGTTCTGCTCTGCGCTGCTCCTTTGCTGCTGCTGCATGTTATAACGCTTGTTATGACACAGTTTGAAGAACGTGCTGTACAATAGAGCTGCTGCGTGCCATGCGTTTTCTCACACTATGTCATCCTGCTCTGCGCTGCTTCCTGCTGCTGCATGTTATAAGGCTTGTTACAACGCATTTTCAAGGACGTGCTGTACAAAAAGCGCATGGAGCGCGAGCTGCTGCGTGCCATGCGTGTTCTCACACACTGTCATCCTGCTCTGCGCTGCTACCTGCTGCTGCGTGTTATAATGCTTGTTATAACACAGTTTGAAGGACGTGCTGTACAAAAAGCGCATGGAGCGCGAGCTGCTGCGTGCAAAGGGACTGCTTGCAGAAGCAGAGAAGCCTCCAGAAGAGGACGGCCCTGCGGGGCCCAAGCCAGCAGGGCTGCCGCAAGCACCCAAGCCAGGCAGCTACGTTCCTCCAAGCGTGCGCAACAGGTAACATCTTGCTCTTCCCTGCATGTTTTCATGGTTTTTATGCTGTTTGGATTGTATTTGGGTGTTTTTGAAGTGCCAGAAGCCTCCCAAACAAGACGGCCCTGCAGGGCCCAAGCCAGCAGGGCTGCCGCAAGCACCCAAGCCAGGCAGCTATGTGCCGCCAAGCGTGCGCAACAGGTAACATGTTGGTCTTGTTTGCTGTTTTCATTAGTTTTATGCTGTTTTTATGGTGTTTTGGTGTGTGTTTATGTGTTTTGGTGGTGCCAGAAGCCTCCCGAAGAGGACGGCCCTGCAGGGCCCAAGCAGCAGGGCTGCCGCAAGCACCCAAGCCAGGGAGCTACGTGCCCCCAAGCGTGCGCAACAGGTGAAGCTGTGTGTGCTGCTGTTTTTGCGTAATTTCATGGTTTTTATGCTGTTTCCAGGTGTTGTTGGGTGTATTTTTGTGTTTTGGGGGTGCCAGAAGCCTCCAGAAGAGGACGGCCCTGCGGGGCCCAAGCCAGCAGGGCTGCCGCAAGCACCCAAGCCAGGGAGCTACGTGCCCCCAAGCGTGCGCAACAGGTAAAATCTCACTCTTTGCTTTTTTTTGTGCAATCATTCTTTTTATGCTGTTTCCAGGGTGCTTTTTTGGGTGTATTTTGGTGTGTTTGCCAGAAGCCTCCCAAAGAGGACAGCCCTGCGGGGCCAAGCCAGCAGGGCTGCGGCAAGCACCCAAGCCAGGCAGCTACGTGCCCCCAAGCGTGCGCAACAGGTAACATCTTGGCTTTTTTCGCGTAATTTCATGGTTTTTATGCTGTTTCCAGGCCGTTTTGAATTTGAATCTAAATACGTTTCGGTGTTTTTGAGGTGCCAGAAGCCTCCTGAAGAGGGCGGCCCTGCGGGGCCCAAGCCAGCAGGGCTGCCGCAAGCACCCAAGCCAGGCAGCTACGTGCCGCCAAGCGTGTGCAACAGGTACAGTGGTGTTTTGCTGTCTGTGTTTCAAGTTGTTGTCGCTGTGGTGGGCGACTGCAAGTCGCTTCCAGCTTGCATGTATATCACACAAGCAATATCTGCATGTCGAAACAACCTCCGATATGCTTGCAGGGGCCCTGGTGCAGCAATGGAGGGCGCTGGCGGTGGCTGCGAATCTCCTCTTGGAGCACACACACCAGCAACATTTGACAAATGTGATTTGTGTTCTGCAACGTTTGCAGGGGCCCTGGTGCAGCGATGGAGGGCGCGGGTAGCGGCGACGGCCGGCGGCAGCGACGCAAAAGGCTTTGGATGCACACACATGAAGCCACATCTATTAACCTCCATTACATCTTTCAACGCTTGCAGGGGCCCTGGTGCGGCGATGGAGGGCGCAGGTTCGGCGACGGCCGGCGGCGTCCCGACCAGCGTCCAATCTACACATACACGGGCATACCTCACCAATCTGCGTTGTGTTTTTCATGGTGGTTCTTTATGCTTGCAGGGGCCCTGGTGCAGCGATGGAGGGCGCTGGCGGCGGCGACGGCAGGCGGCAGCGCGAATAGCGTTCAATCAAAACAGACACGGGCATATCTGACCAATCTGCATTGTATTCTTCAATACTTGCAGGGGCCCTGGTGCAGCGATCGAGGGCGCAGGCGGCGGCAACGGCAGGCGGCAGCGCGACGAGAACAGCGTGCGCGTCACACACAAAGCCATATTTGATCTCCATTTGGGTTTTCTCTGGTTGCAGGGGCCCTGGTGTGTTGATGGACGGCGCCAGCGGCTGCTGCTAATCGCGTCTCGGGTCACTCTCACCGCGACTTCCAGCAAATCTGCATTGCAATCTTACTGTTGCAGGGGCCCTGGTGCAGCGATGGAGGGCGCGTGTGGCGGCGACGGCGGGCGCGTGACAAGAATTTTTTTCGCGTACACGACCACCTTTGACTGATCTGCATGTTGTTCTTCATATCCACAGGGGCCCTGGTGCAGCGATGGAGGGCGCTGGTGGCGGCAACGGCAGGCGGCAGCGCGACGAGAACAGCGTGCGCGTGACAAACCTGTCGGAAGACGTTACTGACTTGTCCCTTCGCTGCTGGCACTGTTTTCTTTCGTCACTTTGGCAGGGGCGCTGGTGCAGCAATGGAGGGCGGCAGCGCGCCGAGAAAGCTGTCAGTGTACACGCTCTATCGTCTGACAAAATCATTATTATCTCATGCTTGCAGGGGCCCTGGCGCGGCAATGGAGGGCGCGGGTGGCGGCGATGGCCGGCGGCAGCGCGACGAGAACAGCGTGCGCGTCACCAACCTGTCGGAGGATGTGACTGAGGGCGACCTTCAGGAGCTGTTCCGTCCCTTTGGCCCCATCAGCCGCGTGTTCCTGGCTGTGGACCGCACCACTGGCGAGAACCGCGGCTTCGCGTTCGTCAACTACCACGTCAGGTGGGGCTCGGTTGTAGGGTTTTGACGGTAGATGATGGGTGAGGTTCGAAGGGCGCTTGCAGGATTCTGGGGGTTGGCACTGCGTTGGGTTCTGCTGTTGTTCGGGTGTTTGGTTTGATTAGGTGTGGTTCACGCTCTGGAAGGCTAAGGTTGCGCCTACCGCATCAGGTTTGAAGCGTGGTTGCAGGAGTGTGGGTTCGCCCTCTGTTGGCTTTCCTTCCGGGGTTCTGGGGGTGCCAAATAATTTGTGGGAGTGGGTTTAGGGTTTGCGCTTTTTGGAAGACCGAGGACGTCACTGAGGGTGACCTGCAGGAGCTGTTTATAAGGCGCTTGCAGGAGTGTGGGTTTGCACTGCATTGGCAGAGCAGAATCTATGTCACAGTTGTGGGGCGTTTTTGGTGCGAGTTGTTTGGGTTGACGTTCACAAACCTGTCGGAGGATGTGACTGAGGGTGACCTGCAGGAGCTGTTCCGGCCCTTTGGCCCCATCAGCCGTGTGTCCTGGCTGTGGACCGCACCATTGTCGAGAACCGCGGCTTCGCGTTCGTCAACTACCACGTCAGGTGGGGCTGCGCCGTAGGGTTTTGGCGGTAGATATGATGATAGGGCACTTGCAGGACCGGGGTTTGCACTGCACTGCAAAGATCGCCTTCCTCGTTGTGGGGTGCTGGGTTTGAGTGATTTGATTTCTGAAGTTGCGCTTTGGAAGGCTCAGGCTGTGACAGCAAATTCATGGCTCAGCAGTGTCAGACAAAGGTAGCAGCAGCTGCCAAACAGCATTTGTCGGCAGTATGGACTTGATGCAAGCATCTGCTGTTGCCCTTGAGAATCTTCTTGTTGAACATTCCCAAGCCACAGCAGTGCTTGCTTCGAGTTCATACTGCTGACATATTCTGTTTGGCAACTGCTGCTTCGTTTTTCTGACAAGAGGGTTTTAGGATGGCTGCGTACCCATAGGATGCTTTTATCTTGCGGCTTCTGACATATACTGCAGGCGCTGGCAGTCTGTCTCGTTGCCATCTGTTGCTG
Organism: Tetradesmus lagerheimii; assembly: GCA_902809745.2. NCBI lineage: Eukaryota > Viridiplantae > Chlorophyta > Chlorophyceae > Sphaeropleales > Scenedesmaceae > Tetradesmus > Tetradesmus lagerheimii. The sequence continues at coordinate 26,629 of CADDIJ020002913.1, forward strand.
CGTCTGCTGTATGCTCGCAGGGATAATGCAGAGTGCGCTGTTTGCACGCAGGGTGGCCACGGTCATGACAACTTGCTTGTCCTGCTTTGTTTCACTGGGAACGCCATGATTTGGTAGTGACGTTGTGTTGCTGTGCCATATGCTTGCAGGGATGATGCAGAGCGCTCAGTCCGCACACCGAATGGCTACGGTTACGACGACATGTCGCTTATGCTTTGTTTCACTGGGAACGCCACGATTTACTACTGACGCTGTGTTGCTGTGTCTGCCGTATGCTTGCAGGGACGATGCAGAGCCCGCAATCCGCACACTGAATGGCTACGGTTGCGGCAACATGTCCATTATAATGCCATTCTGACCGGTGTATTGCTGTGCCTGCCGTATGCTTGCAGGGACGATGCAGAGCGCGCAATCCGCACGCTGAACGGCTACGGTTACGACAAATACCATCTCCCTGCTTTGTGCCACCGGAAGTGCTGCCGTACTGACGCTGTATTGCTGTGCCTGCCGTATCCTTACAGGGACGATGCAGAGCGCGCAATCCGCACGCTCAATGGCTACGGTTACGACAACCTGATCCTGCACGTGGAGTGGGCAGCACCCAGGGCAGAGAGGAGCTAGAAGGGCAGCGTAGTTTTGTGTGGTGTGTCAAAGTGCAGCAGCACTGCAGCAGGAAAGCATGCAGAGGCACCTCACCCCTGCATGCAGTTCTGTGTGGTGCGTGTGTGTTGGCTGGTTTTGCAGCAGCGGCAGTAGCAGAGGTTCTTGTGGCTGGCCGGTTGGTTTGCAGGCATTTGGGCAGTTGAGGAGATACGCAGACTGAGTGAGCAGGCTGCCTGGCTTGGTGCTTGTTTTGCTGAACTTCAGCAATTGGTCGTTGCGTGAGTTGACCATTACTGAGCGGTGATGGCATCATGCATACTGGCAGCAGCACAGCTGAGTCTTCTGGGCAGCTGCACAGCTGAGATCGCTGGTGTCTGCGATGACTGTAGCTTGGTGCTCCTCGGTAACATGCTTTGGGTAACTTTATTGATTCGTTCACTTGCTCTCGCATGCTAACTACTGCAGCGCCGTGCACGTCTTGGTGGCGCTGACCAATGATTGACCCGTGATCAGGTGTGTTGTCAGTCCTGTCCATGTGACACAGCCGGTGCCTCTCGCGATTCTAGCCTGCATATCGCCTTTTTGGGCCCTGCGTGCAAACGGAAATTTCATCGTCGTACGCAGCTAAAGTTTGAAGTTGACAAACCCTATCTCGAGCGACATGACCCGTCATTTTATCACTATCAATCTATGAGAAAACAGAGGTGCCATTTTTGCCCATCACAAGGCACCAAACAGGCACAGGCTTGACTGTGCCTGCAGGGCGAGGGTACCGCACAGCAGGCCTGCTCAATTGATTACCACAGCACCTACTGCACCATACTTTTAAGCAGAGAAGACTTGCTCATGGCGCGCACATCATGCTTGCTGGGGCCCCAGCAGGCAGCTGTGCAGATACTGCTGCTGCTGTGCTGCTTGGCATGTGCCCATTGCCAGTACAACTACATGATCGGGCCAACTTCCTATCTAGACGTCGTTCGGCCAAATTCAGGCAGCTACGTTCCACCAGCAAGCAAAGCAGAGGCAGGGCTACAGCAGCAGGGCAGGATGCTACGCCAGGCTGCAAGCCGATTTGACAAGCCATACAACGTATGCGTCTCTGACTGGCTGCCTATGGTGATGTGTAATCCAGACGACGACCACACCACATTCACAGGTGAGCAAAGTCAAAGCAAAGACAGCATGCCTCAAACAATAGCATGTTCTTGACTCATTCAAGTTGCTGCTGTCATCCCTGCTGCAATGTGTACATGCACGCAGCTGTGAAGAAGCCTTGAACAACACAACACCATTCCGGCGTACCTCAAGACGCATTGCCTTCGCCTAGTGTGCTGCCACCACAAACATAGCAGCATCTGCTGGTCTCCTGCTGGCTTGGTAGCTGATGATATGTGCTGCGTTTGCCTAAAAATGCCCATGCAAGTTGCTCCTCCTGCAAACTTCCCCTGTCTGTCTTGCAAACTTTTCTGCAGGTTACCAAGTGGAGCTGTTCCGCATGCTTGCTCAAGAAGTGGGCTGGGAGGACACGGATTACGTGCTCACATGCATCAAGTACAGCGATATGATAGAGGACCTGAAGAGCCCAACAGGATCATGCAGCATGTCAGCAGCAGGTGAGTCAAGTAGTAAAGTAAATAGCAGCACCCAAGCAGCAACTGCTTGCGAGTAGTGTCTGGTAGTGTTGGCTGCATTGTTGTGTCATCCCATGTGTGCCATACTGACTATAAATCCACCAGCTGCAAGAAGTGTGGCAAAGTGAGGATGCGAACAGCCCAACAGGATCATGCAGCATGTCAACAGCAGGTGGGTCAAACAGCGTTGGATGCGTCATAGTGTTTGATGCAGCGTTGCGCCATCCCGTGTGTGCATGGTTACACAGCAGCGACTGCAGGAAGTGTGGCGAAGTGAGGATGCGAAGAGCCCAACAGGATCATGCAGCATGTCAGCAGCAGCAGGTGGGTCAAGTAGTGCCTCGCGCATCGTTGTGTCACCCCATCCTTGTGTGCATGGCTGTAACAGCTCCAGCTGCAAGAAGTGGGCGAAGTGAGGATGCGAAGAGCCCAACAGGATCATGCAGCATGTCAGCAGCAGCAGGTGGGTCAAGTAGTGCCTCGCGCATCGTTGTGTCACCCCATCCTTGTGTGCATGGCTGTAACAGCTCCAGCTGCAAGAAGTGCGGCAAAGTGAGCATTGGGAGAGCCCAGCAGGATCATGCAGCATGTCATCAGCAGGTGGGTCAAGTAGTGTCGTTGTGTCACCTCTTCCTTGTGTGCACGGCTGTAACAGCATGTGCATGAGATGTATGAAAGTGAGGATGTGAAGCGCCCCCGACGGGTTCAGACATTTAGTTCCAAACAGATTGATAATGCTGCTGCCCTGCAGGTATTGAGCAGTCGGTGGACAACCTGGCCTCCAACCTGAAGTTCAGCTGTGTTTGTTGGAATAATGAATACGTTGAAAACTGATCATGATTATTGATTGCAGAAATCTCTTATCATTCTGCAAATCACCTTGCTGCTGCCCTGCAGGTGTTGAGGTCTCGGTGGACAACCTAGCTTCCAACTTGAAGTTCAGCTGGCCCACCTACAAGAGCGGGCTGCTCGTGATGATCTCCGCGCACCTGCAGTCGGGCAGCACATGGGCCTTCTCAGAGGTGAGCTATGCACGTTGCAGCAGTTGATATTCATTCAATTATATATGGGTGTAGGGCAGCAGTGTTATATGTGTCCATGTGACAATGCGCGCACCTGCAGCTGGGCAGCACATGGGCCTTCTCAGACGTGAGCTATGCACATAATAGTTAGATTGGTAACACTTATTCACTTATCAAGGGTGTTGTATCAACGATTTATTCATTCACACACTTACTCATCTGTTTGAATCTTATTTGAATTTTTACTATTTTCCACTGTTCATCCAAACGATGCCAAACCAACCAAAGCATGTTGTCAAGATCAGCACGCAGACGATCAGGGCAGCAGCAACTGTGCTATGTGTGCATGTGACATTTCAACTGCACCAGAGGCAGCTCAATTACCGTAAACGGCTTATGTTGCTGCTGTTGTACTTGTGCAGGTGTTTCACTGGACAGTGTGGCTGGCCCTCGGCGGCACTGCTGTGGCTGTGGGCTTCCTGATCGCCATTTTTGAGTATTTGACACCCAGCAGGCAGGGAGAGGTGAAGAAAGGTGCGTGGTCATTGCATGTGTTTTGATTCAGTTTCTGCCCCCTATGAGCCTCGTGATAATCATCACACCAGGGTCTGCTTTCAATGTCGCCAGGAGGTGTGAGCAGAATCCCAGCAGGCAGGGAGAGGTCAAAAAAGGGAAACTGGTCTTACAATAGATGAGTGACAGACCTATCGTAGTTTGTTCACGCTAGTAGTGATCTGTGCATCATCAAACAAGGCCTGGAATCATGTCGCACTGCTCTGCTGTGCTGCTGTGCTGTACAACTTTGCTGTACTTGTACTGCAGGGTGGCAGGCATGGTCCTGGTACAGTCTGTCACGTGTGGTGCACGTGCTGACTCACGTGGGTGATCCAGCTGCAGACGCCTCTCGTATTTTGGTGCTTGGCTACGGCTTCTTGGTACTTGTCATGGTGTCCATGTACACCGCAACGAGTGCCAGCCGCATCACAGCAGAGAAGCTGGTGCACCCGGTGCATGGCAAGAAGGATCTGCTGGACAGGAACGTCCTGACGTGGAACCGCTACACAACCAACCTGCTGGAGCATCACGGCATCACCGCAACAGGGCGCAACTGGTAAGCACGTGTTTTGTTTGGATACATGTTTGTTGGTGCTTGGCTACGGCTTCCTGGTGCTTGTCATGGTGTCCATGTACACTGCAACGAGTGCCAGCCGCATCACAGCAGAGAAGCTGGTGCACCCGGTGCATGGAAAGAAGGATCTGCTGGGCGGGAACGTCCTGACGTGGAACCGCTACACAACAAACCTGCTGGAGCATCATGGAATCACCGCAACAGGGCGCAACTGGTGAGAGCTGGTTCTGAGTGTTTGCAGTTGTTTCTGGGTTCTGTTTGCTGGTTTTTGGAGTGTCTGTTTGCACAGCAATACAGGGGGCAGGTTGTTGGATTTTCAGTGTCTGGCGGGTCGTTGCTTTGATGTTTAGGTGTTATGGTTCAGGGGTTAGCTTTGTAGTGCAGACGCCTCGCGTGTCATGGCTACGGTTTCCTTGTGCTGGTCATGGTGTCCATGTACACTGCAACAAGTGCCAGCCGCATCACAGCTGAGAAGCTGGTGCACCCGGTGCATGGCAAGAAGGATCTGCTGGGCAGGAACGTCCTGACGTGGAACCGCTACACAACCAACCTGCTGGAACACCACGGTATCACCGCAACAGGGCGCAACTGGTAAGCTGTGGTTCGGAGAGTTTGCAGTTGTTTCTGAGTTCAGATTACTGGTTTTCAAAGTGTCTGCTTTCACAGCCTGTGTTGAACACATACGAAATTGTTGGCTTCAATGTCGGAGGTCTTGTGGCGGATCGTTTTTTGTTTTTGGTTCAGTTGTAGGGGTTGGGATCTGGGTCCAGAGTGGCAACGCCTCGCGTGTCTTGGCTTCGGCTGTCTTGTGCTGGTCATGGTGTCCATGTACACTGCAACAAGTGCCAGCCGCATTACGGCAGAGAAGGTGGTGCACCCAGTGCATGGCAATAAGGATCTGCTGGGCAGGAATGTCCTGACGTGGAACCACTACACAACAAACCTGCTGGAGCACCACGGGATCACCGCAACAGGGCGCAACTGGTAAGCACGTGTATTGTTTTGATTTATGGGTGTTGGTGCTTGGCTACAGCTTTCTTCTGCTTGTCATGGTGTTCATGTACACTGCAACAAGCTCATAGCAGGAACGGTGAAGCTGATAAGGACGCCATGGTTGCAGACCTGCGCGCTGACGTGTCACAGATACCTGACGTGAAAGATAACCCCTCACTGCTGCTGCTGCTGCCACTGGCGATTCGCAGGGATGGTGAAGCTGATAAGGAAGCCATGGTTGAGGACCTGCGTGCTGGCATGTATGATGCTCTGGTGTTGGATGCGCCAGTGCTGGAGTACAGCGTCGGCACCAACGAAGAGTGTGACCTGTTCACAGGTAGGCAGTGGCGCCACTGAAACGTGTGACCTGTTCACAGGCAGGTAGTGGCAACGGTTTCAGGCAGCACTGCTGCAGGCGTTTAGAATGCACTGGCTTGAATGATGCACTGGTGTTGGATGCGCCAGTTCTAAAGTACACCAACGGCACCAACGAAGAGTGTGCACAGGTAGGCAAAAAGTGTGACATGTTCACAAGTAGGCAGTGGCAATGGTTTTGGGCAGCACTGCTGCCGGCGCGTGTGTTGCACTGGTGGGTATGATGCTCTGGTCCTGAACGCACCAGTGCTGGAGTACAGCGTGGGCACCAACGAAGAGTGTGACCTGTTCACAGGTAGGCAGAAAGTGTGACCTGTTGACAGCAGACGTAACGTGGGACCTGCGTGCTGGCGTGCATGATGCTCTGGTGTTGGATGCGCCAGTGCTGGAGTAGTCTGTCGGCACCAACGAAGAGTGTGACCTGTTCACAGGTAGGCAGTGGCACCAACAGAAAGTGCGACCCATTCAGAGGTAGGCTTGGAACTTGCACGTGCCTTGCTGACACTGTCGCTGCCTCTTGCTGTTGCTCCCCCCTGCTGCTGCCGCTCACGTGGTATCAGTTGGCGAGCCATTTGAGACTTTCAGCCTGGCACTGGCCTTCCTGCCGACTTCAATGGCTCAACAGCAATTACACCTTCCCTGCTGACACTGCTGCTGCCCCCTGCTGCTGCCCCCTGCTGCTGCTGCTGCTGCTGCTGCTGGCTTTGTGACACTGCTGCTGCCCCCTGCTGCTGCTGCTGCTGCTGGCATTGTGACAGTTGGCGAGCCGTTTGAGACGTTCAGCCTGGCGTTGGCTTTCCCTGCCGACTTCAATGACTCCACAGCACTTACAAATTCCCTGCTGACACTGCTGCCGCCCCTTGCTGCTGCCGCTGCTGCTGCTGCTGCTGCCGTTGCATCGATTGGCGAGCCATTTGAGACGTTCAGCGTTAAGGCAAGCTTGCGCTGGCGTTCCCTGCCGGTTTCACCGACTCAAGAGCGATCACAAGTTCCCTGCTGACACTGCTGCTGCCCATTGCTGCTGCTGCTTCCCCCTGCTGCTGCTGGCATTGTGACAGTTGGCAAGCCATTTGAGACGTTCAGCCTTGCACTGGCCTTCCCTGCCGCCTTCAACAGCACTCACACACTCCCTGCTGACACTGCTGCTGCCCTATGCTTCTGCTGCTGCTGCTGCTGCTGCCGTTGTACCATTTGACCAGCCATTTGAATTGTTCAGCCTTGCACTTGCTTTTCAATTGCCAACTTCAATGACTGCACTTCTGACAATATCACTGCCCCTTGCTGCTGCTGCTGTGATTGTGACAGTTGGCGAGCCATTTGAGACGTTTAGCCTGGCGCTGGCCTTCCCTGCCGATTTCAATGATTCCACAGTGTTTGACTTCAGTGCGTCAATCGTCAGGCTGCAGGTGGGTTTGCAACAGGGTTTAGAAGTAGGTGGGCTGTACAATGTCATATACGACAGCACACGTGTCTTCTTGTCAGGGGTGGTTTTTCAAATTGGAGTTACAGCTTTGTCATGTAAGGTCGTCGCTGATATGTGATATGATGATGACTCCACAGTGTTCAGTGCGTCCATCGTCCGCCGCTGCTGCTGCTGCTGCTGCCGCAGACGTACCAAGGAGCCCTGGACATGCTTGAGAACGTGTACGTCAAGACTGGCGGCACCAGCAAGTGCTTCAGCAGCGATGGTGGCGGCCACGGCAGCGGCAAGATGATCCAGTTGGCCCAGGTGTCAGGTGCGTACCACGATACATGTTGCGCATTCACCGCATTGTAGCAGCAATGTTTACGTATGTAAAGCATTATAGCAGCGTTCTGGACGGTTGAGAGAAGCTCCTGAGAAGCGGCAAGATGATCCAGCTGGCCCAGGTGTCAGGTGCGCACCAAGATATATGTTGCATTCACCGCATTGTAGCAGCAATGTTTACGTACGCATAGGATTGTAGCAGCATTGTAGACAGTTGAGAGAAGCTCGCAAGAAGCGGAAAGATGATCCAGCTGGCCCAGGTGTCAGGTGCGTACCAATATATATTTGCGCATTCACCGCATTGTAGCAGCAATGCTTACTTAAGTAAAGCATTATAGCAGTGTTCTGGACGGCTGAGAGAAGTTTGCAAGAAGCGGCAAGATGATCCAGCTGGCCCAGGTGTCAGGTACCAAACTATGTTACGTATTCAAAGCATTTTGAAAGCATTATGGACGGTCAAGAGAAGCTTGCAAGCTTGTTTCCGGTGCCTGTGTTACGTGCTTGCAGGCCTGTGGTATATCCTGCTGATTGCCATTGGCGGCTGCTTTGTGCCCAATCCGCTGCACAACGCCCTTTCTGCACCCTCAGCTGACGCCTGCTGCCTGCTTGCACACCTGCAGGCCTGTGGTACATCCTGCTGATTGCAATTGGCGGCTGCTTCGTCCTCACCCTACTGCACAATGCCCGCAAGGACCCCAGCCTCACAACCGGCCGCATCCTGACTCTTGCTTGTTTCCGGTGCTTTCTCTGTGCCTGCAGCCTTGTGGTACATCCTGCTAATCGCCATTGGCGGCTGCTTCGTCCTCACCCTGCTGCACACAAATCTTCAGCCAAACGTCTTTGCGCACCCCTTGCTGAGCCCTGCTGCCTGCTTGTTGTGCACTGCCCCGGCCCGCAGGCCTGTGGTACATCCTGCTGATTGCAATCGGCGGCTGCTTCGTCCTCACCCTACTGCACAACGCCCGCAAAGACCCACCCCCCACAACCGGCCGCATGCTGACTCTTGCTTGTTTCCGGTGCTTGTTCCGTGCCTGCAGGCCTGTGGTACATCCTGCTGATTGCCATTGGCGGCTGCTTTGTGCTCACCCTACTGCACAACGCCCGCAAGGACCCAGCCTCCACAACCGGTCGCATCATGCGCAAAGCAGCAGCAGCAATCGGCATCGGGCACGGCCAGCCGCCGGCCCCTGCAGATGATGATGCTGCTGCTGCTGCTGCCAGATCTGCTGCTGCTGATGGCCCACCAGTGGCGAGGCGTCACCGCGGTTCCGCAGGGGGTGGCAGTGCTATGTCAAGTATGGATGGGTTTGAGGCAGGGACAAGTGACGGCAGGGCTGAGGGTCACAAGACGCTCAAGGCGTTCCTGGGAGTCACCACCTTTGCTTACAGGTGAGGGGCCATACACATGCTGTTTGCTTCATGTTCAACAAATTGTATGTCAAGAGCTGCTGAGCAGAGTTGAAAGGAAACGCCACAAGGGGCACAAGACGCTCAAGGCGTTCCTGGCAGTGACAACTTTTGCGTATAGGTGTGCATGCTGGGAAGCCGACAGGCAGCGGTGATGTTAGTATGGCGTGGTGTTGCTAGATTTGAAAGACTCACGAGACGCCGAAGGTGTTCCTGGGAGTGAACCAACGTTGCGTATTGATGCGCATGCTGGGCAGCAGACAGGCAGCGGTGTTGTCAATATGGCATAGTAGTTGCTTTTGCTGGGTTCGGGTAGGTAAGTGCCGGAGTGGCAACACGCCACCGCGGTTCCGCGCGGGGGGGGGGGTGGCAGTGCGATGTCGAGCATGGATGGCTTTGAGGCAGGGACAGCTGACGGCAGGGCTGAGGGTCACAAGACGCTCAAGCCGTTCCTGGGAGTCACCACCTTTGCTTACAGGTGCGTATGCTGGGCAGCAAACGGGCTTCAGTGATGTAAACATGGCGTGGTTTTGCTAGCTTTTATGATGATATTGGTGGTGTTGCTAGCTTTTACGGGGCACAAGACGCTGAAGGCGTTCCTGGGAGTCACCACCTTTGCGTATAGGTGTGTGTGCTGGGTAGCAGGCAGGCAGCATTGATGTGAATTTGGTGTATTAGTTGCTGTCGTTGGGTTTGGTACGGTAGCGCCGCAGTGACGAGGTGCCACCGCGATTCGGGGGGGGGGCAGCGCTATGTCGAGCATGGATGGGTTTGAGGCAGGGACAGGTGACGGCAGGGCTGAGGGTCATAAGACGCTCAAGGCGTTCCTGGGAGTCACCACCTTTGCTTACAGGTGAGAGGCAATGTTTTCTGCTTGCTGTCGTGTGCCAAGAGCTGCTGAGCGAAGTTGAAGGTGCATGCTGCAAGGGGCTACTGAATCATCAACACGTATGCTGTGTTGTTTGTCTCAATGCAACTCCTGGGCCCTGTTATGACCCACTCCTGTTTATCTGTAATTCATGTATGGAGGAGCATAGGCTCAAGCAGGCCAAAGCCCTGCTTCTGGTGCGTTGGACTTGTAACTTGCCTATCTCACTGCATCTGTGCTGATGTGTGCTGCAGGTATGATGAGGAAGAGGAATGCCCCAAAATCAATGTATACTGTGTTGTCTGTCTCACTGCAACTGTGCTGATTGATCAACACATGTTGCTGCTGATGTGTGCTGCAGGGATGACAAGGAAGAGGAGAGCCCCAAGAAGATCAAGGCCCATGCAGGCTTCAAGTGAAGCCACATGTAAAATACCTTTGATGTCATGTGGCAGCAGCACTGCAGCAGTTGGCTTTCTGATGTGACGTCAGCGTGGCGATGGGGCATGCGCCAACAACATGGCGCGATTTTCATGTAGCAGCAGCAGCACTGCAGAGGGTATCTTCCTGGGATCCTGATGTTACGTCAGCGTAGCGATGGCGCGTGCGGCAACAGCATGGCGCTCCTTCACGTGGCGATGGTAGGGCACAGTGCACAACAGTCCTATGCAGCAGCAGCGCGGCACCACAGCAGGTGGCTTCCTGATGTGACGTCAGCGTAGCGGCAGTGCATGCTGCAACAGCATGGCGCGCTTTTACGTGGCAGCGGCAAAGTGTACAATAGTCCTATGCTCGGGGGTTCATGCAGAGTACTGCACGGTGCGTGTTTGATGGGAGTAGGTGGTACTGCTTACGGTGGTGGTGGCAGTGGTGGAGTCTTGTAGGACTAGGTTTTTTAGGAGGGACGGAGTTCAGCACATGGCATCGGTGCAGGTGGGGTGCATTCAATCAAGCGTTACTTGCATGTGCATGCTGTAGCATGCCGTCAAGTTGGCTGGTGTGCATGGCGCCGCTGCGGCAGCTGCATACACAACAGGGACTCGGGCTTTCGATGGACGTCTTGCATATCTGCTTCTTCAGAGTCACAGTCATTCAGCTCCTTTTGGTCATGTTCAGTCACGGTTGGTCAGCTCCAGATCCATCCAGATGTGGTTCCAGATCTGTATTCAAATGTAGATCTGGATCCAGATCTGGATTCAAATCTAGATCTGGATTCAGAGCTGGATCCAGATCTTGAGCCTAATCTGGTCGAATGCCAGCTGGCATCTGCATTGCTTTGTTGTCCATTTGATGTAGTGCAACTTCTAACATGTTGTTTGAGGCGAAGCAGCACATGGTGCTCACAGATAATATTTTGTCTGCTTGAGTGGTGCCATGACATGTAGGGGTAGAGTGCTGCTGCAGTTTCTCATATCATGTTGTGGTTTCTAGCTGGCTCTGTCTGACATTCCACTCAGCATCATCGTGACAGTTATAACGACTCTCACCAGTACTTGTTGACATCCATTCAAGCATGCGCCAATGTGCATTCTGGGCCAGGCAAAGGGCGTTTGGAGTATGCCATTCATCATCACTGTATGACATGTCTCTCATTTGGCGTATGCCACACATCATTTTCAAGGGTTGTCCTTCAGCCGCATGGTTACGCTATGCATGTGCGGCTTCGCTGTCTCAACTCGCAGCAAATGTGCTGCAACTGGCCTTACTCGCTGGAAACATCCTCATATGCATTTTTGCCTTTCAGAAGCCACCCATGCTTGCTTGTAATGTCTCCTGCATGTAAGAGCACAGCTACAGCTGTATGTGTGCTGTGGAATCTTGCAGGGATGGTGTGTGTCGGCTGCCAGTGCCTGACGTCAAATGGTACTCTTCAAGCCATGTGCTGGTACTGCTGTTGCGCCAGCCTGCTTGCATGCGCAGCCTTGCATGCAGGATAGGGTGCCTTTGCACGTCTTTCTGCTACAGTGCTGCTGCATTTTCACATGGTATTCTGCAACCATGTTTGGGGCTGCTGTCGGGGCAGTGCTGAGTAGTGAGTAGTGTAGCTACAGCTGTGTGCGTGCTATGGCAGCTTGCGGGCCCCGCATATCGGGTATGGTTTGTTGGCTGCCAGTGCCTGAACAATTGGTTGCAAACATGGTTCTCTTTCTTCCGCTTTAGTGAGGTGCGGGGCCGATGGCGTTGACGCTATGGCTTGGTGTAACATGATAAAAGATGATGATGGTAACTGTTCAAGCCATGTGCTGGTGCTGCTGTTGGGGCGGTGCAAGGGAGATTTGCTTAGTGCTGCTAGCACCGTGCTGCTGAGTCAGTGCTGATATGGCTGGGTGGATCATCAAGGAACGTCTGGGAACCTGCCAGAACTTCTTCTGAGAAGTTGTTCGAGTTGTAAAGTCTGCGATCTGATGCTTGTTACCAGCTGTATCACAGGCAGTTATCGGGATCACGAATAAAGGAATGTGTACTGTTGTACCGTACATGATGATTTGTGGCCAAGCAGGTGGCTGAGGCTCAGCCTGAGCCGGGCTGGCAGCTAGACACCACTGGCCAGCCACTCGGCAATCATGATGGTCACCAAACGCGGCACCAACGGTGGCTGTAGCCACTGCGACCAATGCAGGTCGTCAAATGATCACTCATGCCATGGCAGCACAAGCACTGCAACACAAAGCCTGGCATCACCTGGCAAAAACCTGGCATAACATGACAAAATTCGGGCGTCACTTATCATAAGATGAGCCATGGCAGCGTAACTAGTGCGGTCGCAAGTTGAGGGAGTCGTGTTGTGTTGTTGTTGTGTTGCGTTGTTTAATATGTTGTTGTTGCTTGCGTTATCACGCCTGCTGCAAGCCTTCTGTATGGTCCTGCAGGTGTGGTGGCTGTTGCACCTGTCCAGACAGCTGCTGCTGCTGTATCTGCTCCCTCCATGCCTGCTGGCGCTGCAGCTGCTGTGTGCGTTGAATTCTGCGATCCGTTCGGGTGTCCACTGGGTCCTGCCAGCAAATCTAAGTCGTCTGTTTGCCGCAACAAGTCGAAGGCCTCCTGCCTGTGTTGCAGTAACTGTGCTGCACTTGTCGAATACGTGTCTAGCCCAACGATGTAATGCCGTAAACGTTATGAATATGCCTTTGTATGAATTGTGGCAGGACGCTGAAGACGGTATTGCTGCAGGCAGCTGTCTCATACTTATTCTGACGTTCCCATCGGCGTTCATGATAGATGTTCGAGTTCGTTTGCACGGGTCATTCGTCACTAAATCTTACGCCATCAGCAAGCTGTCTTTCGTATGGCATGTCAAGTAATGATCCACTATGTTGCATGGGAGGTCTAGACAACACCAAGTGCCTATATCGTGTCTGCTTGGACAAAAGAATTGGTGCAATCATTACCATTATTTTTTACAAACAACTGGCGCCGCCGCCAACACATACTCATGCAGGCACGGGTATGTGAATCCAGTTCCTAGCCTCACGAACAAGTCCCCCAAGGGATATGCTGCAGCTACCATGACACGGCAGGGGAGCCTCATCTGTGCCCCTGCTTGCCTGCTGCTACTGTAATACAGACCCCAACTGCTGCTGTTGCTGCTGTGATGCGGCTGGTTCCTGACGTGGCTGTTGCTCCACTGCTGTGCTTGTCATGAAGAAGCTTCATCTGAGGTGTCGACCTGGCCGCCCCCACTGCTGTGGCCACTGCTGCTGCTGCTTGTTTCTGCTGCTGCTCCCTCTGCTGGAAATGCTGCTGCTGTTGCTGGGACAAAGTCCTCTGGCTTCAGCTCGCCAAGGATGAACAGGTTGTCCCTAGTAGTCACCCTGCTGAGCATTACATACACAATGCCTGGGGCAAAGGCCTTGCGCACGTGGATGATGGTCCGGCAAGTGAGAGTCGCACCTTGAGCCCTGTGTGCCGTGATGGCATACCCTAGCAGCAGAGGGAAGGTGGCCTTGGTGAAGTCTTTGTCTTGGCGGCGTGTGGTGTGCTGCACTGTGCGTGATACAGTGACTAGGCGGCCGCCAATGTCCAGTCTCACCTTCAGCGCTTGCACCCATGGCTTGCTTGCATCAGCACATCAGCACATCAAAATAGAGAGAATAATCAGTCTGCTTTCCGCCTCCCCAGTGGGTGAGGCGCGGTTGCCGATGCCGAAAGGTATGGGTTACAAGGATTGATTATTATTAGCACATGGTGGTGGCGTGCCAAGCACCACCTCCTCTACCGTGCCAAGGGCGCTGTTGGTGGCGCCGGAGGTCTTGCAGATGGTTTTGGTGTACACCACTCGGCACCCCTTGGCGACACTGGTGAGCAGGTGAAAACCTGGCTTGGCAAGCCAAGGCATCATGTGCTCGTGTTGATGGGCATTGTGCTCCATGCTGACGCTGTACACGGGGCCGGACACTGCTGGGTTGTTGGCATGATGCCACTTGAGCGCACGCTCGTTGTGCCTGCGCACATCGCGATTGTGGGTGCACAGCACAGTGGCAGTGGTGTCCAGCAAGGCACTGATGTCTCGAGCGTTGTGGCCCCAGCATCGCCCCAGTGCCTGCTGCAACTGCTGCTGTGTGGGGCGGCTGCCGCGAACCTGGCCTAGGAATTGAGCAAGGCCAGGGTCCTGCGATTGCCTGTAAACCACATCCAGCTCAGCATGTGTGGCCTCCTGGAATGCACTGCAGCGCAGCAGGTGGCAGTGAGGGCACAAGTGTGCTGCAGCGTGCTTGCTGCGGCGCTTGCGGTTGCGGCGGCTGCGCCGGCCATGGCCACAGATAGGCGGCAACTGGCCCATGTCACCTACCAAGAGCAGCACCTTTGGCGGCTGCCCCGGCAATGTTGCTTGCGCCAGGCGGTGCAGCAACAATGTGAGCAGCTGAATCGTTAGCATGCTGCACTCATCCACCACTACCAGTTGTGCCCTCTCTAGTGCCAGTGTCTGAGCTGACATGGCACGGAGTGGGCCGGCTGCTCCGCGCACGGGCAGCTGACAAGCGCTGTGGGTGGTGTCTGCAGGACTGAGTCCTAGCCTTCGTGCTGCAGTTGCTGTGGTGGCGCTGACCAGGACAGCTATCCCTCCTTGACTAGACTGTCGACCAGGGCTGTGGTGACAAAGCTCTTGCCACAGCCTGGTGCTCCCTGCAATGCAATGATCTGCGGCGCTGCTGAAATGCTGCCTGGGCCTGCGGACTGAACACCTGCTGCTGCTTGCAATGCTGCCCTGACTGTGTCCATGGCCCGTTGCTGTGCATCCCCAAACTGCATGTTTGTCGGGAGGGGCTGCAGTGGCTTGGGAGCCACAAGTGCTGCTGCCTCTGCCTCTAGCCTGGATCTGGTATCTGTGCAGAAAGGCGCGATGTTCAGCTCCTGGCCTGACTGGATGGCTGCATACAGGTCTGCAATAGGATCCTGTGGCTGCTGCTGTGCTTGGGGCGCTGCACCAGCAGGTGATGCTTGGCCCCTTGGCTGTACTGCTGCAGGTGTGGCAGGTGGTGCATTTGCTGGTGCAACTTCAGCTGCTGCTGCCGTGCCCAAGGCTGACTGTTGGTCATTGTCCAGGCGATGCATCGCTGCTGCTGCTGCCGCAGCTGCGGCTGCAGCAGCACGTCTGGTGCGGGGCCTCTCTGGCGCTGGCTGGGCATCTGCAAGGAAATTGCAGCAAAGGCGTGGACAAAGCATGAAAAGCCCAGCTTGAGTTGTGGTTGATGACTAGATGTTCGTTGCAACATGTGATGTTATTGCTTCTGCATGAATTTAAGTGGCAATGCAAATTTATATCAATGGATGTGTTTGCAGCATGAGAGAATGCAGGCAAATCGTATTGGGCATTTGCTGCAGTGCCTGAATATGCATGGTTCTATCCTTCAAAGCTTGATTGTGTGCCATACCTGTGTCAACCTCAGCTGCTGCCTGGCCATGAAAGCCTGCCCCTTGACTGTGTAGCAATTGCTGCTGTGCCTCTGCTGCACGCAGCAACGCTGCATTGCTGTTTGGGTCGGCTTCCTCATTGCCATCTGGCTGGTTGGGGCTGCCCAGGGCATGTATGGCATGGTCGCTGCAGTTGGTAGCTACACGCGCACGCAACTTTTCGAGAGTGATGTGCTGGTACAGGTTGTAGTGCGCATATGCCTGCAAATGCTGATCTAGCTCTGGGGTGCTGCGGAACACGCCGCGCTTGATACACTCTGTGAAGTAGTCTGAACCCTCTGGCAGCAGCTCACGATCCCCTCTAAAAGCCACATGGTCTAGCAGCAGGTTGTAGTAGAAGCCCTGGTTGCTGTTGGTGGGGTAAGCGATGTTGCGTCTGATAATGCGTGGCTCACGCAAACGCCACACCCACTGTCCAATGTTGTCTGTTATTGGGGTCTGAGGCGCAGCACCCTGCGGCTTGGCTTTGTTTTTGGCAGAGCGCACCTGCAGCATGGAGTGGCATGAATGGAATTGGAGCAGCAGCAGCAGCAGCAGCAGCAACAGCCATTGTGAGCCTACTGTAGATGTGCTTGGATGCACGCTTGCTAGTGTCTCTATGTATTGCACGAGCATAGGCAGCAGCGGTGGATGGTCGCAACACATTATTATCCAAGTCAAAACTAGTTATGCATCCTGAAAGCATTGCAAGTACTGCAAGTGCACTTTTGAGCCACCTTCAATTCCCCCTTTCCTCTCACCTCAAACAGCTCAAAGTAGCGGGGGAGCGTGATGGCATCGAAGTCCACATCATCATGGGTGCCGTGGGGCCGTGCTGTGTAGGTGGTCACTGCAGATGCCCCTACTGCATAACTGCCCTGACAAGGGTTGATGCGGCAGGTGCGCATTGCTGGGGGACGTGTGTCCACATAAGTGACCTCCATGTCGCTGGATACCAGTGGCACCCCTGTTGCAAGCAGCGCAGCCTCGCAGGGGCACACTGGCCGCGACATGATGCTGGCAGCTGCTAGCTCTGCATGCTGCTTGCTGATGCCATCGAGCCCCAAAGCCTGCAAGGCCTTGCCGTCCAGCTTCAGCAGAGCAGGCAGCTGCTCCTTAGCAGCATACTTGAGCAGGTAGTAGGACCAAGCTGTGTCTGTCACCACTTGCACATTGACATGTGCCCCCCATGCCAGCAGCACTGCTGGATGGTAGGGCACCACCATGCTGTCTGCCTCACCGAAGCGGCTGTACATGAACCTGCGGAGCATAAATGGCATCAGGCAGGACTTGTGACTGAGTCTAAAGCAACTCAGGTGTTTGTTTGTTTTTTGTGTGGTTTGGTTGTAATGCATAGATGAGAGTGATGTAACATGGTTGCAGTATGGTCAACTGCAAATGCAGTGTGTAGGAAATGCAATCACTCGGCATACTGCACTGCATTATAAGAGCATACTTCATTAATGCGCCATCTGCTGATAAGAGTAGAGAGCTGTATGTCAGGTGCCACCATGTTGACTGTATATTGATACAGTTAAGTGTAGTGCTGTGAGCAACTGATTGAGAACGGAAGCTGCATGACTTGATGGACCCACAACGCACCTTCTGGAGCCTTCATCAAACACAGTGCCGGCATGATTAGGCTTAAAAGGGAACCCAAAGCGGCAGTCGTGGCGCTCGTGGCAGCAGCCGCCTGGTGTGTCGCGGCAGCAGTGCATCTGCTTTGCCTCCACCAAGTTGAAGAGGTCGTTGGCCACTGTGTCATCTGGGGACAGGTCTGGCTTGTGCGTGACTGTGCCGTCGGCAGTTTGCACGGCCTTGTACCTGCACTTGGTGGCAGTGATCTCCTGGCTCACTTGGGGCATGTCAGCAGGGTTGACCCACAGCAGGATGTGCGCGTGCAATGAGCCACGGTGCTGTAAGGCAAGCAACAAGGCAGGGGTTTTTAAGATTTTGGGCAGAAATAGGGCAGCTTGCTGTTTTGTTTGCTATTGAAAAGCATGTCAAGTCTACTTGTATACAAGAAAATGCTGCGCAAATGCTATGCTGAGCAGCTACTCATGGTTGCAAGTGTGGGATGTTTAGGTAGACATAAGTCTGCTGATGCACCTTCAAACCACAATTTGCCTTGCAATCTGATTCCATGCAGCAAGCACATGCAACCATCATGCAGTGCGTGTGTGTTTGCTACAGCCTACCTGAGCTTCAAAGCGGGTGACGTAGTGGTTGACACGTCCAAGGATTGGCGACTGGCTGCACAGCACATGACGAGCCATGAATGTCTCGACACGGTCGGTGAAGAGTCGTGCCATTTCCACTGGCAGGTCTTTCCATGTCAACTCCTCTAAGCCTGTGAACTCCTGCGCCTTGGTCTCGAGCTGCTCCACCTCCTGCCAACGCATGGCCGTTTGCTCGTCAGCAGTCAGGGTCAGGAACAGCGAAGGAATGCCGTGGCGGCTGACCATAGCCAGCAGGTCTTGCAGCTTGCCACGATGGTAGGCTGGGGAGCCAGGGACAGTAGCAGGCACCATCTGTTTGGTCACCGCCTTGATGATGTCGGCATCATCTGCTGCTGGGGACCGCTGCTTCTCACGTTCAATGCAGCTGTGAAGTGCTGACTCGCTGACACCGCCCACTAGTGTTGCCACCGCCTCTACCTGCAGCAGCAACGACGAGGTACAGTATAAGCAGTTGCTTTAAGATAAGCTGAAGCAGCTGTAACTTGGGTTTTCAGCCTCTATTTTCGTACACATTCTTTGTCTGCATGCATGCATTGGTACAATCACTTGTTTGCTGTTACCATGTGCAGCAACCCTGTTAAAACACAACCTCCCACTTCCTATGCCCACCTGGAACATTACGAGCAGGTACTCCTTCACCATGGTGAATGGGGAGAACAGCTGCTGCATGCGCTGCCTAAGCAGCGTGCTGAGGCTGTCGCCTGTCTTGAAAGCACCGACACCTCCAGGGTGCAGGAATGGGAACAGGGCGTTGTCCAAGGATAGCTTCAATCTGTTACTGTAGCCTGAGGCAGTGCCAGATACTGCTTGCGGAACGGAACTATCACGCTGTTGCACATCCCCCAGGCTGAACATGATGCCTGGTCTGTGATCTGCCCCTGTGTGCTGGCCATCCCAATCCATTGCTGCTGTGATAGGGGTGGTGTAGGGATCAGCATCGGAGCGCATGCGCGGGTCCCTGCCCTGCACATCTGCTACCCCATCCCTGATACATGTTGCGTCCAGTACAGGCACACCACCATGCTGCTGATGCCGCTGCTGCTGCTGCAGTTGCTGCGGCTGTTGGGCTAGAGGCTCTGAATCAGAGTGCTGAGGCTGCTCATCGTCCTGCATTCATGTGAGCGCACGGATTGGCACCATTGGTTATGTTGTGTTGTTGAAGTCCATTCATGTCATTGCTATTTAAAATGATGCAAGAAGTAGAGCCCTGAGACAACACTGTGTGATAGTCAGCAGATTGGCTGCATGCACTCTGCTCATCAAGCTGATGAAGCACATTCCACAAACATTACTGTTGCAGAATGGACCAGGGGAATTCATGTGTCTCTACTACCCACCCTATGACATTGCTCCCTCACCTGCTCCACACCCCATTGTCGCTCAGCCATGGTCAGTAGCGCTGCACTGCTGGGTTGTTGCTGCGAAGATACGCTATCAGTGTATCTAGCGGCTCTGCCAACTGCTGTGCATCACAACCATCGATTGCTGCCTCATCCCAGCACACCAGGGGACCACGCAACAGGGGAGGCATGTTCTGGTCAGCAGCACTGAGGGCATGCAGGTAACCTAGCAGCCTGTGCGCATACCGGACGCCGCACCGTAGCACTGCTAGTTGCAGTGCCCCGCCTGGGGGTAATGTGAGCAGCAGGCCTAAGTTGCTGAACCAATCTGCCACCTGCTGCTCTGCAGTGTCACTGTCGACGTCTGCTATAGGTGCCTGAACATTCTGCGCCTGATTGGCCCTTCTGTCCTTGCTCCTATGACAACTTTCGCATGCCCACCAAAGGCTGCCCTGTTCACCCTCATCAGCACTGTCCTCTGCATCTGCCTCTGCACCATCCCTTGGCTGTTGCTGCTGCTGTTGCCCGCTAGAAGCAGCCCGGCGCCTACATGCAGCAGGGAAATATATGCCACATATGTTAGCTAGGAGTAGTATTTGTGGCAATGACACATTAAAACGCAGGATATGTTTTCAAATATATCTGTTGTATGCATGAACAACTGCAAAAGTGTTTCTGATGCTCCGTAGACATCATCTTGCACGATTGACATCTCACAGCTGCTGAAAGGGCCATTGCACTTGCTGTGCACGGGTTCTAGGGACAATCTTGGTCAGGCATGTACATACACAGCTACACCTGTTAAAGCTGTCGAGAAAAGCATCTTTCTCTACAGTAAATCAACTGCAAATGCTCACCAAACCTGGTCTTCTTCTGAGGCACGCATCAAAGGCATCACCAGTGGGTTTGCCAAGGCGCCTGGCGGAGCTCCTGCTGCATCAGTGCACAACATTGGCCGCATGTGGCGGCGCAGTTGGCTGTGTGCACCGCCCAGTGCAACACGTCCACACCAGCCGCAGGCATGCATGTCATCGACAAACTTGGCAGCAGCCACATCCCACTGGTGGCAGTGTTTTGCGGCAAAAGCCAAAGCATTGAGGCTGTGACCCCCAGCTGTGGCAAAGCTTTCGGAGGCACCTAGGTGGGCAGCAGCACTATGTTGTTGCTGCTGCTGCTGTTGCTGATGTTGCCGCTGCCGAAGCTGCCGCTGCTGCTGTTGGGGCTGCTGCAGTCTTTGTGCTGCATCAGCCACAGACAATCCTGCCTGTTCACAGACAGGGCACACCCAGCAGCCTTCGGGAATGCTGCTGAGATTTGGCAGTAAGCAGAAGGTATGGTAGCCTGCATTGCAGATATCACACAACAGCATCTGTGCCTCTTGCTGGGGCAAGCAGCACACCTCACAGCAAACAGAGTCATCGACTGCTGGCAGCCTAGCCCCATGCTGCTGCTGCTGCCGC
The DNA here is from genome assembly GCA_902809745.2 of Tetradesmus lagerheimii. NCBI lineage: Eukaryota > Viridiplantae > Chlorophyta > Chlorophyceae > Sphaeropleales > Scenedesmaceae > Tetradesmus > Tetradesmus lagerheimii. The sequence continues at coordinate 47,336 of CADDIJ020002913.1, forward strand.
AGCAGCTCTTGCTGCTGATGCTGATGCTCCTGCTGCTGCTGCTGCTGCTGCCGCAGCAGCTCCTGCTCCTGACGCAGCTGATCATGCTGCTGCTGCAGCTGAACACGCTGTGATCGCCTACAATGGCGTTTGTTTGGATGGGCAGCCTCTGCAGCTGCTGCAGCTGCATCTGCTGCAGCTGCATCTGCTGCTGCCTGCTGTTCAAAGGCCTGCTGCAAGTCACCTGCAAGGTCCTGCAATTGAGGGATTGCTGGCGCCCCATTCTGCTGCTGCTGCTGCCTCCAAGCCTGCTGCCGCTGCAGCTGCTGTACTTGCTGTTCCTGAAACTTTGCGATCCGTTCTTGGTCCAGCACATTTAAGTCGTTTGTTCCTCGCAACAAGTCTAAAACTTCCTGCCTGTGAGCTGCAGAAGCTTTGCTGCACTTGTCGAAGACGTGTCTGGCACAAAGTTCTAACCTGGACGACAGGCCTTCATTACATAAATTGCAGCTAACGCGGTTCTTAGATTCCCGTATGAAAAAACGTGCGATGAGAAAATGCTGTGGCCTTGGCATGCCCTAACTGTGCTGACGTACTTGGCAGACAGCAGCTGGAGCTTTTAGCTTTTGATACATTGCGACTGGTACTCTGGTACCTTTCAAGGTGCACCAGCAGGGCGAAAACAGGGACAAGCCGCCTGCATGTTATTATTTTTGGGCTGCCCAGACCAACCATGTGCGATGCGAGCTCTATATTGTCGAATGCATTTGTCTTAGTTTTAGATTGCCGATGTGACTGCTGAACAGCCTCGAAAGTGCCCCAATCGTAGGCGCATTTTTCCGGGCCGGGCCTTGGAGAGCTCCCTATAGGGGGAATTGATGAGGTTACATTGGTCTGCTCAGGCGCCTACGGCGCAAACGAAGACCTGGTAAACAGGATTTCAGAGGCTCAAAAACAGTATGCTGCTGCCTGTACAAGCAACGCCCAACCTCTAAAGGCAGCCGGTTCTGGCAGTAGCATTCAACTAGTGTTGATAACTGCAGGGAGCCGGACTATAGGGAGCCCTATAGGGAGCCGGACTCACTAAAGTCCTCAACTTGCAATAAATGCTCTCGTCCAGGTTCGAACTGGAGACCTTTCGCGTGTGAGGCGAACGTGATAACCAACTACACCACGAGAGCTGATGGTTGGGTGTCCATAAGCCCCCAACTACTTATCATGGAGACCGGCAAAATCAGGGTTTAGGGTTTAGCGCGGTGCCGGAACACATTTCGAACCCTGGAGCTAGCATTTTGTTGTTTCTGCAGCCGCCACCCAGGCACTGCAAAAGACTTGCAGAAACACACGGTGCACTTGCGCAATGCATCGAACGCCGTCTTTAGTGATGGGCTCAACGCCACAGAACACCAACACCAACCAGCAACTAGCGGCGTAGCTGCTTGAACACACCCTGTGTTCAACCCTGTACAGGTGTACAGGTACAGGTGTACAGTGCCGAGCCTCGGGCCAAGTTGGTAAGCCAAGCACATCGGTATCAGGCATCGCACGATCATGATGCCAATCAAGAGCAGCATGCCACAAACTAACACCCGCCACCCTGTGGCGCCAAACACACAGACCCCTTCTTCATCATCTACGCTAGGCATGTGCAATATCTGATCAACTGCATCCAGCAATGCTGCACTACATACGCTGCAGTCAAGACAGCCTGCCGTTGCAGCATGCTACTGCAGACCACATCTCAATGCATGCAGCCCTTAGCTAGCTGCATTGCGACCCTTTGTACATCCTCAACCCCGCAGCCCAGCCCCAGCTTCACGACGCTCGTGCACTGCTGTGCATCCGCGCAGCCATCTGCAGACATAATTCTGCCCTCGCATTTTGGCGGCACCAAACTGGTGCTGCGCACAGCAACTGGCTAGCATGGCTCAACCGACATGTTCACTGCTGCACCCTTGTTCTTTTTCAGCCGTCTGCACGTGTAAATTTTGCCCTGTACATGGCCGGCACCACACTCGCATTCAATTGATGCTGAACAACTGCTGTCGAAATCCAGCAAACTCCGCCCCCGCAGCAGTCCCATATGAATGCATTCAGGCTGATCAGCTGCGTAACCTTGCTCAGCCGTCTGCAGATTGCGTTAGCCCTTGCAATTGGCGGCACCGCAGCCGCAACCATGTCAACAGGGGCTGTCAAAGGCCACAAACCGCTGCCCCTGCTGCCTCAGCAGGTTGCTGTGCGCTCAGCCACCTGCAGATGCTGCCTTGCCCTTGCAGGTGACGGCACAACAACAGCAGCATGCCACGAGGGGCTTTCAAAGACCACAAACCGTAGCTGCTCCTGCTGGCTCAGCAGGCTGCTGTGCGCTTAGCCGTCTGCAGATGCTGACAGAGCAATCTTGCCCTTGCAGTTGGCTGCTCCACACTGGCAGGGGAAGCCGTGGCGTGTGCCGCCATCATCAGCCTGCACACATGCAAATGCAATCAATCAAGTACACATGTTGTTAGCAAGAGGGGGCAACCATAGAGGGGGTCCACACTCAAAAACTCAGTGGTGGGTACCCAACCAGCCAGCCAGAACACAACAAGGACCGAGTGTAAGCATGCCCCTGCTGATGCTCCCCTGGTGGTTAAGGGCTCCTGATATCAAAGACAGCCACAAAGACAGCTCTCATTGCAGTGTGGTACAGCTCTCCAAAGGCATGCATCAGTGACCGACCTTAGCAGTGAACCTGCATACCACTGCTGCTGCTTCCTGAGGTTGTGTAGCGTGCAAACCCCAGCCAACGACAGCACCCAGCGTGGTGTGGATCTGCTCGGCAACGTCATACGTCAGCAATTCAAACTTGCATGCCCCTGCTGCTGCTTTCCCTGGCAGTTAGGGGCTCCTGATATCAAGCCCCAAAGACAGTGTTCACCCAATGGTAGGAGGTATGAAGGTGCATGAGGCTTCCTTATCGTCACAGACACCCCCTTGTGCGAGTGTAAGTGCGACACAAACAAAACACACCACTCATACAATCGCTTACCGTGGTGTGGTACTGCTCTCCATACTCGTACATAAGCAACCAACCTTAGCAGCAAACCCGTATGCCACTGCTGCTGCTTCCTACGGTGGTGTAGGGTCCAAATATGGTAGGGTGCATGAGGTCTCCTCATCGCCACACATGCCCCCTTCCTGAACTTACGCATCGTCACACATGCGCTCTTCCTGAATACACCACGCGAAGCTCATTCTTTCATTCAGGGTCCAAACCACAGCGCTCACCGTGGTGAGGTACTGCCCCCGTACTTATACGTGAGCAATCTTACTTAGCATGCCCCTGCTGCGGATTTCTTTAACTGTTACAGGCTCCTGATACAACAAGCCGCAAACTGACATCTAGAGCGCTCACCGTGGTGTGGTACTGCTCCCCGTAATCGTACGTGAGCTCCTGTCCTGCAGGCACCTCGCTGCAGGTGAAGAAGACCGTGTAGTACAGCAGCTGGCTCCTGCGCCGGATCAAGATCAAGTTACAGCAGCACGGCAATTGCATGTGTGAGTGAGCGAGTGACGACGCAAGGCCGCAGCATTCCCGCTGCTGTGCACTCGGCAATTTCAGGAACAGCACATGAGCGCAGAGGCCAGGGCACGAACCACATGATCAAAGTGAATACGCGTGGCTGTGAAGTGCAACAGCTGGCTCCTGCGCCGCATAAGGTTATAGCAGCACGGCAAGTGCGCAAGCAGCAGATGAGGGCTGAGCCAGTGCAGGCACCTCGCTAATAAATGTGGATTTGCGTGACTGTGTCGTGCAGCAGCCGGCTTCTGCTGTTGGCAACAGCAGAAACACATGAGGTGGCAAATGAACCCTACCACTTTACTAGTGATACAAACACTGCAGCTTTGCACACCATACAAAGGGCACTTTGTAGCCCAAATGACAACATGGACAATTTCAGGGCAAGGCGGCAGCTGGCCTGCAGTGAACATGCACAGTTAAGCATCCAGCATGGAGGGGCAGAGGCATGCCATGAATGCGCCAGGCAGTTCATCGTTCACTGCCAAGGCGGTGGCATGCCGCTTCCGAGCGGAGCTGCAGCAGCAGCTACTCAGGGAGTGGGATAGGGTTGAGGTTGATGTTAGGGTGGGATCCGGGATCCCATTGTCATGGCTGGGTGGTCGTTCCCCTGTGATTTGCTCAGAGGAGTTTCAGCGCAAGTGGGCGGGTTTGTACAGAGTGTCACGGGATGGGGCAGATAGGCATATAGGGCTGAATATCACCATGGCAGGGCTGTGAGTGTGGGATGTGGTGTGTTGAATATAGGCATTCTCCTAATGGGGGTGAACACCGACATCCCCAAGCATCACATGCATGTCTCGTCATGTATGTGTTGGTGGCTGGGGGCTGAACACTGGCATTCTTCAAATGCCAACTATTGCTCTTTTGTGTCTGTGTGTTTGTGTGTGATAGTTGCTGCGTTATCAATAGGCGTGTGTATGATGGCCAGGTGTTAACATCATGAAAGTCCATGCATGCTTGATGCATGACTGGTGTAGCACATAGCCAGGCTGTGAGCATAGCCTTCCACGGCATCTCATGGCCTATTACGCGCTGCAGCTGATCCTTGGACGGCTGTTGTTGTAGTGGATATTGGGCGCACGGTCAGGTCCTGGATGCCTTTATGGCTGGCGTCATGTATGTGTTGGTGGCTGGAGGCTGAACACTGGCATTCTTCAAATGCCAACTATTGCTCTTTTGTGTCTGTGTGTTTGTGTGTGATAGTTGCTGCGTTATCAATAGGCGTGTGTATGATGGCCAGGTGTTAACATCATGAAAGTCCATGCATGCTTGATGCATGACTGGTGTAGCACATAGCCAGGCTGTGAGCATAGCCTTCCACGGCATCTCATGGCCTATTACGCGCTGCAGCTGATCCTTGGACGGCTGTTGTTGTAGTGGATATTGGGCGCACGGTCAGGTCCTGGATGCCTTTATGGCTGCTCCTCACGGAGCTATCTATACGGCCCTGTGACAGCATCTCTTAAGCAAAGAGAGATGTGGGGTGGGTGTCAGAACAGGTTGCCCCATCCTCTCTACGGATCTTTTTCAGAGTAAATTCGTTGTTGCTTGGTCCCGCCCATGTAACCAATTTACTTCAAAAAAAAAAGCATCCAGCAGAGCAAAGTCGTGGAGAGGGCAAAAAACACCAGTGCAGCTGACTGGCGATATGGTCTCCTAGTGGACATATGCTGCTGCAGGAGGATGCACCATCAAGTGATGGCAAGCAATATTCTTGCAGTATACTGCGTGCACCAAGAGTGTGCAGTAGTGTACCGCCTTACCTGGCCTGGCCAGTGAACACCGACTGAATGACGCAGTTGGGGTCGCAGCTGTGGTTCAGGAAGCGAGCCACGTTGCCCTGTGGCAGCAGCAACAGCAGCAGCAGCAGCAGCACCGTCGGCTTCATGAGGAGCATTGAGTAATTAAATGCGCTACGCGTGGTGTGACGTGGTGTGTTCATACTTGACCCGCGTGAGGAAAGCCTCATGCATCTCCACACTGTCTACCATGAGGACAGCTCACGACATGTTGCAGACTGACTGTGTTTCTCACCGTGCTGCCTGCATCCACCACCTGGTGCTGCTCCAGCAGCTCTCTAACAGCACTTCCTGTCTCAGACAGTCACACGTAACACTCGTCACAAACATATCAAGAGCTGACTGTGCTCCACACAAGGTGCCTCTCCAGCAGCTCTCCAGCAGCACTTGCTTGCCCAGACAGTCACACCACTCGTCATACCATGTTGATAACATGTTATAGCTGACTGTGTCCCTCACCGAGCTGTCTGCGTCCACCACCAGGTGCTTCTCCAGCAGCTCTCCCTCCAGCGGCTTTAGGTTGCTACTTTTTTGTTTGCGCAGTTGCAGAGATGGCCAACACAGCAGAGCAGGCAGGCAGGCAATGATATTACCAAGAGATGGTCAGTCAAGTATCTGACCAGAGTCAGTGCATGGATCTAGCAGCAATGGGTTATGCATTGTTGACACCAGCCGCTGCAAGCCGCTGTACGGATGTGTGATAGCTCTCAAGCACGCCACGGATTGGTAACATGTTACGTACATGACTGGTGCATGGGTTGGGGGGGGATGGGGGGGCGGGGCGGTGGGTAACGCACATTGAGTTGGAACATGATGACGATGATGCAGCACCTGCCATTCCAGTCTGGCCTCCCCAACTCAAGTGCAAGCGAAGCACAAGCAATGCACAATTTTGGACAATGTCCGCTGGGTCAGCTGTGGATATCACAGCGTTTGGCAGACTGTAGATCTGGGTGGGAGTCGTAATTCCATAACCCTGTTGTGCAGCAACTGCACACGTGCGCAAAGCCACACCTGTTCATCTTGGGCGCCTTGCGCTTGTCCGCTGCCTGTATCTCCCAGGCCAGGTGGAAGTGTGACAGGTCAAACAGGTAGCGGTCAGCCACGCCAGGCTGCAGCCCATCAGCAGCCGTGCAGACGCAACAGAATATATGCGACGCTGTTGGTTCGACACCCTGGCTACAGCAACTGGTTGTGCAGTTGTTCTTAGTTCTTGGGCCATACAGTCACATCAGACGCAACAGAACACATGTACATACAGCGCTGTTGGTGAACACCCGAGCCAGCTGCGTGTGTACAGCACTTTGTCAAGGTATGGGGTGAGTCAGGTAGCGGTCAGCCACACCAGGCTGCAGCCCATCAGCGGCCCTGTGCACCAAGCAGATGACAGCATAACTCCATAGTCCGTCGTGCTTTGAAGCAATGTGACAATCATGAGTCATGATTCATGACATGATTCATGACAGATGGCAAGTAACAGCTGCACCGCATTCTGCCTTGAACCCGGCTTGAACCCGGCTTTAACAGGATCAGCTGCTGCTACTGCAGCAGCAACACTCACGTGTCTGTGATGATCTTGCCGATGTAGCAGCAGATGAACGCTCCCGCTGGCAGGTTTATGCTGCAGCGCACGCCCCAGCCCTTGCACGCAGACACCTTGAACACTTCAAGCGGGTAGCGGATGCCGCCAGACACCACCTGGTTCCACTGCAGCACAGACAGCAACACCAAGGGGGTGATCTCAGCCAGATGAGACGCGTTATGTGATCATATGTAACACTCCCAACCCCGCAAGGCATCTTGTGAACACATCAAGCGGGTAGCGGATGCCACCAGACACCACCTGGTTCCACTGCAGCACGGACAGCAACATTCAACGAGGTGATCCATCATCACCAACATATTCCCCATAGCCATAGCATCAAGGCAATGGCCCCGCGCCCCACTGGAGCGGAAGAAAGAGGGAGCACCGCTCAGATATGTTGTAGGGTGTAATCTCAGAGGGATGGAACATGTGAAGTATGTGACAACTCCAATGCCGCGAGGCTGGCCCCACCTTGCACAGCTCTGTGGCTTTGCACTTGTCATCATCACTCATGGTGTTTTCTCACGAGCTTGGGCTCAGCCCAGGCCTGCCGCATAAGGCAGCGCCCAGAAGTGAGTAAGATGTTACAACAGTTGTTTCGTGCAGTGAGCACAGAGTCACCACAATCAGGTGTGACTCGACTCACCTTGCACAGCTCTGTGGCCTTGCACTTGTCACTCTCGCACTCCATGTGGCCCCAGGGATCTGTGTACACCAACTGCCCATGCGCGTTGTAGTTCTCATTGTTCTTGCCAGTGCCGTTGAACTGCAGCAGCAGCAGCAAGGGCGGCGGCGGCATCACAGCAAGCCGGCATGTGGCCAAGGACAGCCAAATAATCAAGTTGCACACTGCTTCTGGTCATATCCCCATCATGCACTCTGTTGAGCATTTTGCGCATCACACCAAAGAACTGCATCACATCACATCACACTACATGCTCCACTCAACCAGAAGTGGGCATCCCAATCAGGAGCCAACGGGAGGCTCAAATAGGGAAGCGCTGACTCGCACGGTGCCAGAAGCACGGCAGCAACAACGTGCAGCAGCTAGCATTTGCCAAGTCATCAAGCATATATATGCATAAAAAATCTGTCCCGTATCGCAAAGGGCTACTGTAAACTACACCCGATAAAGTGTATATCTGTAGTCTAGCGACCCCGACCACCGCACCTTGATACCGCAGCCGCCCTTGTAGTGCTTCTTGAACTGCTTGCGTGCCGCGTGAATCAGCTGCTGGACAGCTGGGTCGGCATCAAATCTGCAGCCAATCAAACAGCGAGTGGATCAGGATCAACTCGCAGCCATTGGAATGCACCTGGGTCAGCATCAAACCTGCAGCCAATCAAACAGCGAGTGGATCAGGATCAACTCGCAGCCATTGGAATGCACCTGGGTCAGCATCAAACCTGCAGCCAATCAAACAGCGAGTGGATCAGGATCAACTCGCAGCCATTGGAATGCACCTGGGTCAGCATCAAACCTGCAGCCAATCAAACAGCGAGTGGACGAGATCAAACATACAGCCATTTGCATGCATCTGGGTCAGCATCATGCAGGTTTGAAACCTGCAGCCAGCGAGTGGGTCAGGATCAAACATACAGCCAACTGCATGTACCTGGATCAGCGTCAAACCTGCAGCGATTTACCCGCGGGTGGCAGTGGCAGCGTGGGTCATACCCCTGTCAACAGCAGCGGCAGCATACGCCAGCCGTGACAAGGCAATGCTGATTTGCATTTCTTCGTAAATCTCTGCACAGCTGGATCAGCGTCACACCTGCAGCCACAAGCCATCGAGTGGCAAGCATGATTGCTAGACGGCAACACAACAGCGCCAGAATTGCTTGTGCCCAAAATAACCAACAACAAATGAACCAACCACCCAACACTCACATGCAGTCCTTGATGTAGACAAAACGTGGCGCTGCATCTGCCATGTCTGCGTCGCCTTCACCAGCAGCAGCAGCAGCAGCTTCATCACCAGCAGCAGCAGCAGCCCCGCTGTCACCACCAGCGCCATCGTCAGTGCCAGCAGCAGCGGCAGCAGCAGCAGCAGTGTCTGCCGCTGCTGAACCAGCTGCTGCAATAACAGCAGCATCCTCAGCTGCTGCTTCTGCTTCGGCATCTCTGACAGCTGCTGCCAGGCTACTGCCAGCAGCAGCGGCGACAGAATCGACCGTGGCAGCCTCCGCTGCTCGGCCTTCTGCTCCAGCGGCTGCTGCTGCTGCTCCATCTCCATCTATGCTGGACGCTGCTGCAGCTGCTGCTTCTGTTGCTGCTGCTGTTGCTCCTGCTGCTGCTGATCCTGCAGTGTGACTCGTACGGCATCAGGATGTGGTCATCCTCATCTATTGCATTCCACACAGGGATAGGCAGCTGCAAACAACAGCGGCAGCAGCAGCAGCAGCACAAACGATTCTCTCAGCATTCAGCACTCAGCAACTCAGCAGTCAGCTACTCAGCACTCAGCTACAGGTTGAGCTATAGGTTGTGTGTTTACTGGCAAACCTGGCCTGCATCTGCCCGCATGTTGGTTGAATGATCTCCATCGTTCCTGAGTTGCTGCTGTGATTCCTGCCATTGCATCAAAACATAACCTCAATTTTAGTTGTCTCACCTTTTCAAGGCCTGCAGTGAGGTCAGCAGTGACCAGCCGCCCCTTGCTGCCGCCTGCTGCCTGCTGCTGCACCTGCGTTTCCAATTCCTGCCTGCTGTACAGCTTGGGGGGCATGAACTTTTTGGAACCCCTGCAGCATATGAGAAGCGTGCAGGCGCAGGTGCAGTGATCAGCAGCCGTCAACACCAAGAGTGATGCTGTACAGCTTGGGAGGCGTGACCTTCTTGGAGCCCCTGCAGCATATGAGAAGCGTGCAGGCGCAGGCGCAGTGATCAGCAGCCGTCAACACCAAGAGTGATGCTGTACAGCTTGGGAGGCGTGACCTTTTTATGGCCCCTGCAGCATATGAAAGCGTGCAGGCGCAGAAGAGCAGCACTCAGCCAAAACAACAAAACAACAAAAGCAGTGCAACCATACCTACTGCGCTTGCGCCCCAGCTGTGCTGTTGCCTCTGCCAGCAATGCCTTGCAGCAAAAAATCAGCACTTGGCCCCAACACCAAGTGCAGTGATACACACACACAGGTGTAACATGTGAACACACCACGCGTAGTTACTTGTGTTGTGCAACCATTCAGTGAAGACGCACCTGCTGCGCTTGCTCCCTGGCTTGACTGTTGCCTCTGCCAGCTGCTTCTGCTGGAAGCTGGCCCTGTTGCGCCAGCGGAACTCCACCTTGTGCGACACCACTGAATGACCCGGCAGCCCCTGCATCTCATACTGGCACACCTGCGGCATATGACGAGTGTAAAGCAATCCCCAGTCTAGTTGGTGATGAGGTGTTTGTGTTGAAACCTCTGTAACTGCAGGAGGGGGCTGAGGGCATGTGTGCAAGCAGAACTCCACTTTGTGCGACACCATGGAGTGACCCGGCAGCCCCTGCATCTCATACTGGCACACCTGCGGCATATGACGAGTGTAAAGCAATCCCCAGTCTAGTTGGTGATGAGGTGTTTGTGTTGAAACCTCTGTAACTGCAGGAGGGGGGCTGAGGGCATGTGTGCAAGCAGAACTCCACTTTGTGCGACACCATGGAGTGACCCGGCAGCCCCTGCATCTCATACTGGCACACCTGCGGCATATGACAAGTGTAAAGCAACCATCAATCAGGGGGAATGTGAGGGCTTGTGCGCCAGCGAAACTTCACCTTGTGCGACACCACGCAGTGGCTTGGCAGCTCCCCCACCTCATACTGGCACACTTACGGTGACAAGGAAACAGCAAAGCTGCTGTCAAGTGTCGCAGATGGCACCAGCAAACCAGCACTTCACACCCAGTGCTGCTGAAGTCTCTGCTCAGCACCTGCACACGTTCAAGCTCACCAGAGGGCCATCTGCGCTGGGTACCAGCCTGTGCTGCAGCACCCTGTACAGCCCCTCATACGTGTAGCTGGGCGGGCACCACTTGCCGTCTGCTTGGTGACAGGCTTGGATCGAAAGACGCGCACAGGAGTCTTTGTCTCGTAGCTCTGCACGAGCGCTGCATTGCCGCTGGAGTTGTAGGTTTGGTCCTTGACCTGACGGGAGGTGTATAAGTTGCAGGATTGGACGCAGTGGTGAGACATATGAACACAGTGTGGTCAGACCCTCTAAGGGAAGGTTTGCCCAGGGGGCATATGCACGACATGACATGATGCTTGGTTGCAAGGCCTACACAGGACTGCTTTGCAAAGCCTGCGCACATGCACACATGAGAGTGCATCGTCCTCAGCTGCTGGTAGGAGTTTGGCGATGCACGTTGCCGCTGGAGCTGCATGCTTAGGTGATTAAAACAAACCATGCACTGTTGTTACATTTATGTTGTCACTGTCCCTCACCTGCTTGCCCTTTTCCTGGCCTCCCTTGCCTGCTGTTTGAAAAGCAAACCAATCGTGCCTTTGGCTACAGCTACTGTGGATTCAGACTGGATTCAGACTGGATTCAGACTGGCACCCTCACCTGCTTGACCTTCTCCAGACCTCGCTTGCCTGCTGTTTGAAAAGCAAACTAATCGTGCCTTTGGCTACAGCTACTGTGGATTCAGACTGGATTCAGACTGGATTCAGACTGGATTCAGACTGCCCTCCCTCACCTGCTTGCCCTTCTCCTGGCCTCCCTCTCCTGTGTACCAAAACGTGGCGCCGCAGTCAGCATCCTCCTTGTAGCCGCCAGCCAGCGTGATCGCATAGGCAGGCTGCGCCACGCCACCTTTCGGAGCACTGCGGTTAGACGGCAAAGAGCAGCACCTCGTGTCAGCATATATATAAAGCAGAGCTAACAAGCGCTGCAATCTTGCAGCCACCAGCGAGAGTGATCGCATAGGCAGGCTGCACCATGCCGCCTTTCGGAGCACTGCGGTTAGACGGCAGACAGCAGCAGTTCTGTCTGAATTGTCATCAACAGCAAGCCTGATAAGTGCTGCTTCCACCACCCGGCTAGCGGGATTGCATACATGCAGATTCTGTGTCTCGCCCCAACAAAGCAGCTATCACATGCGGCGCACTGTTGCGGTGTCACTGCCTCGTCACCATCAGCAGCCCTACACCCACAGGCTAAGCTGCTGCATCATGTGCGCGCCCAACTCCTCAACTTGAACACATCAACCCTCACCGTGCCATGATCCCCTTCCTCATGCCTGCATGCAGCCCCAGGATCACCAGCGGCCCGCGTCAGCCAGAGCTGTCACCAATTGCGAACGTGCCCCAGCCCGTATAGCAATCCCCAACCACCCTAGCTGTCACTGCCTGGTCAAAAACATCAACCCTACACCTACAGGCTAAGCTGCTGCATCATGTGCGGGCCCCAATTACTCCAGCTGAATATATCAACCCTCACCGTGCCATGATCCCCTTCATCATGTCTGCATGCAGCCCAAGAATTGCCAGCGGCCCGCGCCCCCCAAAAGCTGTCACCAGTTGCGAACGTGCCCCAGCCCCCAGCAAGCCCCAGCCACCATAGCTGCCTTTGCCTCATCAACACTAACCCTACACCAACGGCTTCATTGCTGCATCATGTGAGGGCCAGATTCCATGAAAAAAGGCACACACTGCCCCTCACCGTGCCATGATACCCTTCATCATGTCAGCATGCAGCCCCAGGATCGCCAGCGGCCCACGCCCCCCAAAGCTGTCGCCGACAGCAACGCCGGGGATGTGCCCGTGCAGCTCCTGCTGCGGCGCATGCTTGCCGCGCAGCTCACTGAACGCAATCATGTCCGGCTTGCAGCGCTGCAGGGAAAGAACAAACAGGCCAAAGCAAGGTGAGAAGATGTGCTGGTCTGCATGCTTGTGCCACAGCTGGCTGCAGCAACCATATCAGGCACTTGCGAGGCTGCAATGAAGGACTATAAGCAGGCAGGCAGAACACACGCGCCACATATCGTCAAACAGGGCTTGTGCCCGTGCAGCTCCTGCTGCGGTGCGTGCTTGTCGCGCAGCTCACTGAACGCCATCATGTCAAGCTTGCAACGCTGCAGGGAAACAAGAAACAGGCAGTTGCATTGTGTACACATTGCAAAGCAAGGTGAGAAGACGTGCTCGCCTGCATGGTTGCTTGACAGCTGGCGGCAGCAACCACAAGATGAGAAGGCTGTCAGCGCTGCAGGAGCGGACAACCGGCAGTCAGGCAGAGCACAAGTGACACCCATTGTCAGTAAAGAGCTTGTGCCAATACAGCCCTACGAGTTGCATGCTTGACGAGCAGCTCACTGACGCTAATGTGGGACTAATCATTAGTGTCTATGCCTTCTGTCATGCACGTAAACCAAATACATTCGACATGTCGTAACAGCCAAGCCAGATGTCACACCTCAGCTCACCTTTGCTGTGTGGTGCTTCATCAGGCAGGCGTCGTACACTTTCAACGTCTTCTTCACGCGAGCAGCAGCAGCCGCAAATTGCGCAGTGCCTGGCTTGCAGGAGGGCTCCTCCAGGTTGCACAGCGGCCCTACATCACCTGCTGCTGCTGCTGGCGCTGCTGCTGCTGCTGGAGCTACTGCTGGTGTCGCTGCGGCACTAGCGGTAGCATCTCCAGCAGCAGGAACAGCAGCAGCAGCAGCACGAGTGCTTAACCCACCAGCAGCATCAGCAGCATCGTCCCCTACTGCAGCTGCAACTTCACCAGCAGTGGGGCTGCAAGCGCGACCAGCACCCTCAGCGGCGCTCACATCTAGCTGCTGCTGCTGCTGCTGCACCGTCTCTTGCGCCTCGTCCATGCGCCGGCACTTGTGCTGCTGCTGCTGCTCGTCGTCCTCTGGACCCTGCTGCTCTTGCTGCAGCTCCGGTTGCACCTGTTGCTGCTGCTGCTGCTGTTGCCGCTGTGAATCCTGCTGCTGCACTGCACCCTGTATGTCTTCTTGGCCTTCAGGCACACTCGTGCTGCTGCTGCTGCTCCTCTTGGTGGTCCTGCTGCGTGTCCAGCAACATGTCCTGCACCGTATGTTGGCTAACCTGCTGCTGCTGCTGCTGCTGGGCGTCAACCTCCATGTCCTGGGCTTGCAGCTGCTGATCTTGATCCTGCTGTAGCTGCTGCTGCAGCTGCTGCTGCTGCAGCTGCTGCTGCTGTTCCTGCTCTTGCTCCTGTGCTTGCTGCAGCAGCCACTGCTGCTCTTCCTGCTGCTGCTGCTGCTGTTCCAAGGTATCCTCTGCAACAGCAGCACCCGCACCCGACTGCACACTCATACCTGCAGCTTCTCCGTTTTCAGCAGGGTGCGACACTGGTGCTGTTTCTGCTTGTGCTGCTCCGCACTGGGTGGCAGACTTGCTCACAAAGCCAGCAGCTGGCGCTTGCCCTGCTGCTGCTGATGTCGTCTCTGCTGTTTTCACAACTGCTGCTGCTGCTATTGGATCATCTGCTGGTGCTGTGCCTGCAACATGTTGCTGTGATGCTGGGCCCTGCTTCGATGAGACTGCTACAGCTATGGATACAGCTGTGGATACAGCTGTGGATGCAGCTGCACTTGCATGCGCAAGGCAGGCATCTACCAAAGCTGCCCCATCGTTCTGCGGATTTGACTTTCGGTTTGATGGGCTAGCTGCTGCTGCTCCATTGGTTTTTGCAGGCTCTAACTCTGCTGCAGCTTCCGATGTATCTGCTACTGCTGGTGGTAGCAGTGCACCCTGCTGGTCAGCATCAGCAGGCGCGGATGCAGTCTTGCAGGACAGAGATACACAGGATTCTACTCTCTGTCCTTTCTGCAGGCATGCGCCCTCGATCATGGCTGCGATGGTGCACGATGAATGCTGCCTGAAATACAGGTGCAACAGCACTACTGCTTGACACGCCAGAATGCGCTATTGCATGGGCCCGCTGCTTTATAGGTGGTTGAACGTAACATTCGTTTTAACCTAGTAGGAGGTACTTTCTGTTCTGGGGCCAGATGGCAGAGCGGGCCCCGGAGCAAGAGCAATAAGGTGTGGCAGCTTGCAGCTGACTGCGCAGATAAAACTATATCACGATCTAGACCAGGCCAGCGCGATCCCCAAGGTGAGCAGGTACTTTAAGATTTGGGTTGGCGGGTGTCACTTCCAGCATTTGAATCATGCGTGGCTCAACTGGATACTGTGCTCTCAAACAACTTCCGTACAGTCAAACGTACCCAACCCAGTGGCATTAACGTGTTCGGTGCGTACAGGCACTGAGCTATGGCATGTACAAAGCATGCTGGACGTTGAATCACCTCTGGACAAGTGCACTCGCCTGGCCAAATCAATCTTGATATTAAGCCCAACGCCTGACCACAATGGCTTGTTACATTACATTACTGGGCAGAGCTTCCTGCAGCCCCCAATTTCGTAAGGTGACATGGCAGCTGCCAACATTGGCATGTTAGAGTTCATGTTAGCACTGCTGTGTGACACATGTACATGTGATGGTGCACCACTGGATCCCAGCAGATGCTCCCAGCTGAACCTATCATACTTAAACCCTCGCATAACTGCTGACATCCGAAGACAACCAGATGCCAACAGAACTTCAAACGTCTGAGTCAGTCTGACTCAGTCAGACACAGGGCCACTGGCAACCACCTTCAAGCCTTGAGCCAAAGTTTGGCACTTATCACATATCTCACACAACCTCCCTCCACCAAGCCAGCTACCACTACTGCATGCACTGCTCCCCGAGCCTCCCCCGCGCGTGCACGCGGCTCCAAAAGGGAGTCGCTCCCACTGCCAGCTTGTGTCCGACACAGGCTTGGCTTTGGCTTTGATCCTCAAGGCCTTGAGTCAGTGATCAATGCACCACACAATGTGTCATCAGTGCTGGAGTAGGATGCCATCTGCAAGTCTTATACCCCGCATTGTGCACGCACGCTGACATTGCATGAGGGTGTGATCAGCACATGTGGCACGGCGCCAGGCTTGGCTTTGAGCCTCAAGGCCTTGAGTCAGTGATCAATGCACCACACCATGTGTCATCAGTGCTGGAGTAGGATGCCATCTGCAAGTCTTACACCCCGCATTGTGCACGCACGCTGACATTGCATGAGGGTGTGATCAGCACATGTGGCGCGGCGCCACCTGCGTCACAGCACGCTTGGAATGAGCCTACAGTCTGCCGCAGACTTGAAGTACTATATATCAAATGAGGTGACAGCGTGACCAGCGTTGAAATGAATGCACATGCCACCCGTCTGCGCCAACTGTAAACATAAACCAACTCCAGCCAGCCGCGAGCCGCTGCTGACTGCAGTGACAGCAGCCGCATGATCATCATCAGTGACAGCAGCCACATGATCATCATCAGTGACTGTTGGCTGCTTGAGAGCGCAGCACTGCATACACCAAACACTGGCAGCAGATGTGCTGGCATCCCTACAGACACTTTCTGCCAGTGCGCAGTGCAAACGGAGGAAACCCTGAGGATCCGACATCCATAATATTTTGCTGCAGGATTTTCACATTGTTATGCAAGCAAACACATGGCAGCCAACGCTCTCAGAGCGCGACACTGCCTCAACCTCCCGCAGCTCTCCTTTTGATCTCAACAGCAGCGGCAGGGCAGCCCAATATGAAACCTTACTATACCATGGCAGCAGCACCACAGCGCCGTAAACCATGTCACATGTGGCACAATGCCAGGGCAGCGCCCCCCAGCATAAGCAAAGACAAGTGTAGTGTGTGATTTGCAGTACAGTGCTGTTGCTGTGCTCTGACTAGGGTTGTCATATCTTGCAGTGACACATGCCCAGTTCCTGTGCCTGCCTATAGCCGGCGCACCTGCCACATCACGTTGTTGGGTGTACTTTGTCTGTGCTTTTGTCGGCTATGGTGTCGCATTGTGGCTTCCTAGATTGTTACCACCGCTGTGCTGCATCTGCATGTCCCTGGCTGGTTGAGGTGGCGGGCGTTGACGGCTGGTGGGCTCTGCTTTGCCATGCTTTGCGGTTGCTGCGGCTGATCATCATTTGCTTAGTTTTGTTGGCTTGTGCCTCAGGCTTCAGTTGGAGGGGGGAAAGAGCTAGGCTACACACAGCGCTGGCTCTCAGCAATGCTGCTACAGCCTGTTGTGCGAACTCAGTAAGAACTGTGCTCGGCGCTGGTCCTGAGCAATGTTCACAGTGTGAACTGCTCTTACAGCCTGATGTGAGCTTTGGTACGAATCAGTGTTACAGCTTCTGTGTGTACGCCTGCTGAGCAGAGTGTCAGCCTGAGGCACTACGCTACTGGATAACAGCTGTTGCAGCAGTATGTTATAATGCCAGCATAACAGTTATGGCTTGTTGTTGTAGTAGATCGTATTGATGACAGTGAGAAGGGTCGGAGGCAAGAAAAAGTCACAAGGTGACAAATCCAGTGCTACACAAGGTTGCGTGAGCAGCGCTGCTGCTACTAGCAACCTGCCAGCGTGCAGTGCACGCTTGCAACTTGAAGTGTCAGCTGAAACGAGCTCCATACAAGGCACGACTGTCGTGGTTGGACCATACCTTGGAGTATCACTCCAATTTGGAACACGGCCGCTGTACTGAGTACTGCAGTGCCGCACTGTTGTTGCTGTTGGCAACAGTGGAGTGCAGACATTTGTCAAAGAACGGAATTAGACAAATTCCGTGTAAAAGCCAGCTGCGCACCTGCAATGCACAGCTGGAGCAGGAGGAACCCGCCCAGACCTCCTGGTGCTCCAAGTGGGCTGTCCATGTAAGCAAGCCATCCAGCATGTAAAGCATCACGGCCTACTTCGCTTCGTGGGGGTACAAGGGCCTCTGCCGTCTTTTCTGGCGCTCTCTGCCAGAGAGCCCAGTGGGCTGCTGGGCTAGGGCTTGGGTGACCCAACCCGGGGCTGGTTGATCCGCCTCTCTGCTGACCATATACAACATCTCCAAGGACATTTGTGTGACAGTGACCGTCACGGATGGATCCGATTACTGACGCTGAGCGTCAATCGATGAGCCCTGGCTCAGCAGCTTGAAAAAAAATTCAAAAACTTTGTCCATTCGTTCGCGTTTTTTTTCTAAAACCGCAATAAAATGTGATAAAAACTCCGCTCGTGTCTTTACAAAGCAATTTGTGGACACTTCTTTTTGTTTAAAATGTGGTTTCCAAGAATCTTCAAAAACATTTTTTGGTTTTTGGTGATTTTTTATTGTGTTTTTTTGAAAAAAACGCGAAGACCTAAAATTTGACCAGTGACAGTTGGTTACACTGATGAGCCGCTTACTGCGGCAGTTGCACACGTGATGCATGTACATATGGTATGGGACAACTCGTTATGAGCGCATACTGTACGCGGCATACGCGCGCAATTGAGCAGCTGTTGCTTTGCAGCTGAAGCATCCACAGCATGCCGTGTAATCCATATGGCCGCTGAATAGGCACATGCACACAGGAACAACACCACAGTAAGCCTAGATGATGCCCTGCAGATGTTACAGCAGTAAGCACCATGTGGTACACGTGTATCGCAGAGCATTTAAATCCACCCTGCATGACACAACACAATAGCAAAGACCTGCAATATGTTTATGATGAATGTCAAACCGCCCTGAGCCCACGGCAGATCGCCAATATAGACAGTTCTGCATTGTTGCAGTGTTGAAAGTGCATCTGCAGAAGGATTGGTTTGTGGGGTGTTAAGCTCTACGTGGTTTGTAGGCATAACAAATGCTGCCCAAGCACCAGATCATCAGCAACATGAAATGTGACACTGTGTCGGACACAAGCAGCTGCAGAACATGGCAGCAGTGCGCAGGCATACGTGCCATTTCTGCTCAAGCTGCCTGCCCACATCCGCTCAGAGCAAGCTCTGTACACACTTGACAGTTCAATGGCAGCAGCCGTCACACCAAAAAGACTCGCCAGCCACATCTACGCTACCTACAAACACGCCATGTTTCAATGAACCCAGCCGTGTAGCTATAACTCTACCGTAGAGGCTAGTAACCGCCCAGCACGTGCTGCTGTGTAATGCAGTGCACGTTGCCTGCGTTCAGCAGCACCTCACGGGTGCCACCAGGCACCCCAACAACCTTGTACTCAGGCCCATATGCTGCCTGCAGGGCGTCGATTGCCTGCTGGTCTGTGGGGTAGCCAAACTGAGGCACGACAACGCCACCGTTGGCGCAGTAGTGGTTGATGTAGCTGCCAGGCAGGCGGGCGTTGGCTAGGCGGGGCACATAGCCCTTGGTGATGTGCTCGGGCTGTTGGTTGGTTGGCGAGTTGTCGGCAGGGGGAGCAGGCAGAGGCAGCAGGTGCAGAGCAGGGGTTCAGCTCATGAAACAGGACAGCACTTCTTGCAGGCCGTACAGCAATCATCTGCTGCTGCCATTTTCCCAAGGACATCGATTATGTGACAGCTTGGTTTCAACGCTGTATGTACATGTTGCTTGCATTGCAAACGGCGCTGCTGTAGAGGAAGTGCGGCACCCACAGGACCCTGTGCAACAAAATCAAGGAAGCTGTTGCCAGCAACGCATTCTGCTGCTACTCGTGAAATGACATCTGAGCACAAGATGTCTCTCAACAGACTGGCAGGTTGCAGCGACCAAGCATACTCACGTCGATGGTGTCAGCCTCGTGGTGTGTCCTGAACATGGGTGGTGGGCAGGGCACCTTGATCACCTCTAGCTTCCTGCCACGGGCATCTGTGGTGGACTCCAAGATCTCAACATTGCGGCTGGAGCACTCGTACTGCAGCAGCAATGAGCAGCAGCAGAACAGCAGTGTGTTGAGTATGCCTGCTTTGCATGTGGAGGATCCCGTTTGCTGCGCTGCTGCAGGCTAGGTGGGGTCTATGAATGTACATAATACTGCAGGCAAACATCTGGACACTTTGCTGATGCGCAGCTGTCGCTATCTTTCAAACAGCACAAAAGTAATAATGTAACAGTTATGTCTCACCTGTGGGTCTGTCTTGTCCTCTGTCCAGCTGATGGCGACCACTCCAGGCCTGATGAAGCAGGCCATGTTGTCCACGTGACCGTTGACGACCTCGGTGTCACCAGCCATGCCCTTCCACAGCCAGATCACCTGCAGCAGGGAGTACGGCTGGTCATCAGTACAATCCATTTGAGCGGCTCTTAGTGCAAGCCAAGTGATGGAGCCTTCACACATTGCTGCTTGCGAGACTTGACTGGCGCAGCTCATGACGTTACTGCATGGGTAAATATCGCCAAGTTACTTCTCAAGCAGTGCTGCATAGCCTTGCTTGCTGGCACAGCAGTGCAGCAGCCCGACCATGTTGCTAACTAGGTTGTAACACATGTCACCTACCTTGTCGGTGCCGAGGTACGCCTGGAACCGCGCCTCGATGCAATGCTGGCACAGCAATGCTGCAATCGACAGCATGTTACCAACATGTTACTCACAAGGTTTGTAACACATGTCACCCACCTTGTCAATGCCGAGGTACTCCTTGAGCAGCGCCTCAATGCCGTCCTTGCCCAGGTGGGGGTTGCGGCTGGGGTCCAGCAGGCACTCCTCAGTCACCATCAGCGTGCTGCGCGGGATGAAAGAGATACCAGACAGGGGCGGCAGCAGCAGCAGCAGGGGAGATTGTTAGAGGTAGAGCAGGCACTCCTCAATCACCAACAGCGTGCTGCCCGGGAGCAGCAGAGGAAGAAGAAGAGTGGGCGAGTATGGCAATATGTATGTCAAGCACGCACATTTTGCAACATGTGCGTTGGTGGGCCTTGCACCTGTACGGAAAGGCTGCTGACAATGTGGCTAAGATGCAAGCTGACGAGCATCACTTGCACAGCAGCCTGCTCATTGAGGTGAATAGATGGACAAATCAGAAGCAGGCAATGCAGCAGCACTCACCCCTGGCCGTCGCTGTGGATGGAGCCTCCCTCCAGGTGCAGTGGGCACTCAAACACTGGCAGGTCGTACTGCTCCAGCACGGCACGGCCTGCAGTCAGCAGCAGCAGCACGGCAAAAACATGCACCACTGCAATCAGAAAGAGGACGCTCCATCAGGGCTAAGAGTTATCTTGGGCAGTACTTGCATCGTGCAAGTTGCTTTCGGGACATCAGAGAAGCATCAATGCCAGCATGATAACGCTAGTGGCATTTGCAGCAGGGGTGCTTGCAGGTGCCAGGGCAAATGCCTCTCCTGCTTCATCGGCTGGAGCCTGCAACATATACATATTTGGTGGCGAGGCCTGATTCCGCACTAGGGTGCTGTGCCGTCAAGCTATACATGAACAGCTGCTCAGCGCACCTGCTGCTGCGTCCTTCTCCCAGTTGGGCATCATGGCTGGCCTGCCCTGAGCAATCTTGCCTGGGGCACCGTAGCTGCAGCAGGCACAGCAAGCAAGGTGTGCAGGGCCAGTGAAATGCAGCCTTTCAAGTGTCATAAGCAAACAGATGCACACACTGCATGAACAAGCGCCACACACTAGAGAACAGACGCTGTGGCAGGCCTGGCTGTGACACATTTTGAATATGCCACACTCACAGGGTGATGACGGGGGAAGCACTAAAAGCAGGCACGTACAACTGGCAGGCCTCAAAATCATCTTGAGTGTACAGAGGATGCAGACACTGTAAAAAGTCCACGAGTCAGCAGCATGCTTGAACACGTCTGTGCTCCTGTACACTCTTGTTATGCAACATGTGCTCACCAGTCGTAGTCCCAGTGCACGCCTGCCACCTGCCGCTTGCCGGTCTCTGGGTCCACACGTGCAATGCAGCTGGGCCCCCAGTCACGCAGCCAGCCGTCGTTGATGGGCATGGCCTTGACTGCAGCAGCAGCAGCAGGTGCAAAAAGTGGGGCAGTGTGCCATCAGTCGAATTCACTGTCAGGCAGTATGGATGGCAGAGTATATGGCCCAGATTGACACACTCGTCAGGTTTGTTGCAAGCACATACAGCTGCAAGGCCAGGTGTGACATTTGTGCCACACACTGGCATTGTTTGATCGTATGGCATGACATGAAGCTGCACACCAGCTGTCTGGTCGGCAGGGGTTGCCAATCAGCACAGTGTGGTCATGACGGATAAAAGCCACGTGACGAGCCTTCTTTGAGGCGTGTACCAGCGGGCAAAGCATGTGCCACAGGCTTGCAGGAACAGAGTAGTAACGTGATGCAATGTATTGTGATGTAAAGTGATCAAGTGTGATGTGGTAGCGCACCTGTCACGTTGGGTGCGTCTGCCAGGTACTGCTTTGCCTCCTCCACCACTGAGGGGTCTGTCCACATCGTCACAGGCTCAAACTGGCTGATGGTCTTGGCAACTGCAGCAGCAGCAGCAGCAGCAACAGCAGCAGCAGCAGCAGCAGCAGCAACAGCAGCAGCAGCAGCAACAGCAGAGGCAGCATATGAGGTAGCGAAATGCAGCACCAATGACACTCAAGCAGCAGGCAGGCAATGACACTCAGGCAGCAGGCACAAGACCACCAGCCTGCACCTGTGGTGCAGCAGTGGTTGGGCGAGCACGTAGGCAATATGATAGGGCCTGGGTTGACTAGACACACCAGCAGACCTGCAGCACTGCCGCTGGTTTTGGTGTTACCATAGGGAGTACTGCCTAGAGGGAGATCTTGGCGATCAGAACTGGTGCACAGCCCTGTGTCTACCGCTATCAAGCAAGCGAAGCACTGTATGCGATGCATGTGTACACATTGGCCAAGTGAGCAGCAAGCGGCATCATCCTAGCTTACCTGCAGCGTACTGCTTCTTGGCTGGCAGTGCGTCCTCCCTCCACAGGTACTTGTCGTACGGCCAGCCCATCCAGCAGCCGGCATGCTTCTCAAACTCACCTGCAGCAGCAGCAGCAGCGTGCACACTGGTCAGCAAACTGTTGTAGCATTTAGTGCACAAGAACTGTAATGTGAGGCTTGATCCCCGCATGCAAGCACTCGGCCCGCACGCGTACCAGCGCTACTATACACAGGACAGCATACACGCTGAACAGCCTGCAGGGACATCAGGCCTGCGTAGCACATGTGGGTGTTGAGTCGTTGCCGGACCAGCTGGCAGCAGCACCCACCAGGCATGGTGAAGCCCTGTGCCTTTGGTGAGCGTGTGGTGTCAACCTTGGAGGTTGCCGCCACCTGGGGCTTGGCGGGAGCAGCAGTGGCACACACCAGCAGGGCCACACGGCGGCTGGCGGCAGGTGCAGCAGTGCGGACAGCACCTGCAGGAAAGGCAGTAGAATGCAGAGCAGCAGGCAGGAGTCAGAGCAGGTGAGCGAAGCAGCTGTGACAGAGGCTGCATCAGTAAATGCTGAGGGGATCAGTGAACCACATGCGCACCTGCTGTATATACAGCTAGGGGGCGTTGTGAACGAAGGAGAAGCAGTAGTTGATGTTGCTGCTGCTGTTGCTGTATGAAGGCTTGAGCAGCAACCCTAGCTGCTCACCTGTGCATGCCTTGCTGCTGGTCAGGGCAGAACGCTGAGACATCTTGGCAGAGAAGGCCATGGTGCCTGCATGCAGCGAAGAAACACGTGCAGGTTGGGTTCGATCCGCATGCCATTGCGGGGGACAAGACAGGCAGTCCAAAACAACTAGGCACAACGCCCACGTGGTGCACTACAGCAGCGAGAGCATCGATGTCCGCACGCGTAGCTGTGCTATGAATGCTTATTGCACCTACCTTGATGAGTTGTTCGATCTGACGGGCACAGTTGTGCAGCACGTGGCTTGCGTTTGATGCTCGGTTGTGCGAACCGTACAACAGGATGAAGGGCACGGAGAGTTGTTGCTGGTGGACGAGGACGAATAACCACTTATAAAGGCTCCTGAGACCGGCCCTCAAACAAGCAGTAGTCTGATATGCCCTATGCCGATGCACTTGCATATTCACGTAATTTTGTCACCGCAGCAGTAGCAAGTGTGCTGCCAAGAAAATCCACAGATAATGTTAAATTACATGTTTCAAATCATTTATTGGTCGTCAGAGCTGTCAGGGCTTGTCCGTCGAGAACTGGCGTCATGCCAAAGGGCTAGTGTTACTTGTGTGCCCACCTGTTCAAGAAAATTGGCGCCTTTAAAAGCCTGTACTAAACCATATGTGTACATCTCTGCGGCTTATCGGCTTGTGTCCTTCGGTGCAGGAATGCTTTTGCAGCTTCGTCCCCACTTGTCATATGACGACCAGCAGAACGCCAAGTATGCTATAAACGCTCAAAATGAGTGTGAATGATACCAAAGTGCAGCAGCAGCGAGCTGTGGCTGCTCATGTCGATGGAAAACTGCTGCACAGTGAGCAGGATGAGGGCACCCTGCGAGCTTCAGACAAATCAGCGTTCAAGAAGTTCAAGAATGCGGCAAAACGCATTATTGTTACCCGTGAGGTGAGAGTTAGTGCTGGTATGGGGATTCGAAGGAACACCATGCCAGCAGTGCCGCAGCATGTGTACAGGCTGTGCATGGTTCTTTCACATGCTGCACACATTCACAGGGCTCAGGAGCAACAAAACAATGCATAGATGACTTATAAACAAAACATATTACCCCAAGAAACTGTGTTTCTCGCCAAACTGATCTCCAGTACACTAGTGTACTACGGCACTTTGCAACTGTTTGCCGCACGGTGCGGACAGCGGTGTCTGTGCAGTGCAGCAGCTTGGCTGAAGGGGTGCAGGATTCTCCGGTTACAGTGATTCTGCATTACGCTGCAGCAGCTCAAGCTTAACGCATGCCCGCCTGCAGCATGCATGATCTTGGAAGCTGAACCTGTACCTGAAACTGCTGCAGGTGTTGGACATGCTGCATGGCACGTCTCAGACCCTTACGCAAGCACAGAAGGACTACCAGGCAGGGCAGCTGCTGCCAAGGTGAGTTTGAGCAGTACAGCAACTAAGGTGTTTTGGTACTAGCAGCACAGCACAGCAGCAGTACAGCACAGCAGCAGTACCAGCAGTGACGCACTTGCAGCCACTACGTCCTAGTGTGCGCCGATCCGCACATGAACCTGCATGTGCCTTGCTGTGCATCCAGCAACGAAAGTAGAAGTGGCAACTAAGCCAGCATAATGCAGGCAGTGCCCCAGCGCAAGCAACTTGTTATGTAACGAAAGCCAGTCTGTTTGTGCGTCAGGGTGGCACAAGCATCCGCTGATGTTATGTGTGGGCATTGACGCTTGTGCAGCCAAACACCGGGCGCCCAGCCACAGCAGCAGCAGCAGCAGCAGCAGTCCATCGCATCGCCTGCAGGGCCACCAGCAGTAGCATCGCTTGCCAACCAGGGCGCAAGCAGCAGCAGCAGCAGCAGCACATCAAAGCCTGTGCAAGCGAGCAATGTTGGGCCTGGAGGGGGCCGCTCTGCTGGCAAGCGCTGCGTGGAGAAAGCAGCAAAGACAGACAGGGACGACTGGGGGCACTTTAGGTGAGAGCAGCAACACCAGAAGCAGCAGCAGCATGATGTGTGTGGATGCCGCAGATGATGATTCAGACTCGAGTCTGCAGCAACAGCAACGGCAGATAGAGTTGCAGCAGCAGCAGCCAAGGTGCTTGCGGACACTGTTGCGTGTGCTGTGTCCTGTCGTGTGCTGCCACTTATGCAGGCCTTCACTCACTGCAGTTGCAACTTCCGCTTGCACCACATCCACAAACATACAACCATATCACCAGCAGCTGGCTGAGCTGGTGGCTCTGTGGCCAAACCACACAAAGAACCACGTGCTGCACTGCATCTGCGCTGTTGCTCTGCTGCGGGCTCCTAGGTACCCTGCCCACAGCTAGTAGCCAACACACACTGCTCAGCTAATGCCTCTGCAAGTGTTTGTCACTGCATCTTTGCTGCTGAGGCCTCTCCCCGTCCGCACCAGCCTGGCCTGCAAAGACCGTTACATGTGCTGTGCGCTGGCGACAACTGCCACCCATGCAGGCCTTCATTCACTGCATGCATACACAGTACCAGCAGCTGGCTGAGCCAGTGGATCTGTGGCAACACAACACATCGGACAACGTGCTGCGCTGCATATGTGCTGTTGCTCTGCTGCAGGCTTTTAGGTACCCTGCGTGCAGCACCGCCAGCAGCAGTAGCTCGCTTGAGCCCCGAGGCCTCTCCCCGCCCCCACCAGCCTGGCCTGTCGCTGGATGCAGCAGCACACGCAGCAGCAGAAGCATGGCAGCTTGTGGAGCTGGTGGAAGAGGGCCAGGTGCGGCTGCGGGGTTGTGTTTTGCTGCTGTACTGCTTTGCTTTCAAAGCAAGTGGCACTTGTACTGGCTGTTGTAGCGCTGGGTGCTTGCCTGCAAGCAAAAGCATGGGAGGTTGTGGAGCTGGTTAAAGAGGGCCGGGTGTGACACATTTGCTGTCATCGCATCACCTCTGCATGATTTGTCAAGAATGTTGAACATGTAGTGCTGCCGGTAGTGTGATTGCACGGTGACTGCCTGCGGTTCTTAGCAGGGAGTGCCTACGAAAGCTGATGCAGCTTGTTGAAAGGGCCCAGGTGCGGGTGCAGGGTCGTGTTTTGCTGCTGTACTGCTTTGCTTTACTGGTACTGGCTGTTGTAGCGCTGGGTGCTTGCCTGCAAACAGCCGCTCATTGCCATGACACGCGTTCTAGCGCCTGCAGCAAGCAAGCAACAGCCGATGCAAACTGCAGTGGTCGCTGTTGCCCTGCGGCAATTGGACAACGCATTGGCTGCAGATGCCGGCTGTAGTGTGAGCAGTACTGTGCTATGTTTGGTCCCACGGTGCAATGCGACTTTGAAGTTGTCTTCAACTTATATAACACACATAACGCACATGATGGTGTCCATGTCTTCGCAGGTACAGCAGGCAGAGGCTGGTTTGCACGAGCTGCTGTGGTTGCTGTGTCTGGACATAACGCACATAACGCACATACTAAGTAATCACATATGTGTGTCCATGCTTTTGCAGGTGCAGCAGGCAGAGACTGGTTGGCGCGAGCTGCTGTGTGAGAAGCGCGCCAAGCTGCGCGGCAGGGTGACGGAGGCGGACATCAGACACGCAGCAGCGCGGATGATCCAGGTAGGCCTTGTCGCTGCTGCTGCTGCTGCTGCTGCTGTGTTGGTTACATTGAACAGCTGCATGCTGGATGACGTCAGCCCTGGTGATGTTGACTGCCAGCACAATGACATGAGATGTGTGACCTGCATAAGCAAAAGGTTGAATCACCTGTATACCAAATTATGACACTCTTTTGTGGCTCCTATCCACTGAGAATTTGGCATCCAATTGTTGTGTGCTCACTGCCTGGTGCTGCTGCTGCTGCTGCCGCCATAACTCTGCAGGCCACTTGGCGGCTGCATCGCTCTTGCGCCTTACTGAGTGCTGTCTCCTCACTGCTTGCTGCTACTGCTGCTGCTGCTGCTGCCATAACTTTGCAGGCCACCTGGCGGCTGCATCGCCACCGCCTGCTCAAAGACGCCGCGCAGAAGCTTGACGAGCGACTAGGCACTCCCCGCTCCTACAACAGCAGCTTGAGCAGCAGCTTTGACGTACGCGCGCTGCGGCTGCAAGCACAACAAGCTGCTGCACCCATTAGTTCCAAGTCAGGAGGCAGGAGTAGACGCACTAGCATGGAGTACCAAATAACGCCAAGGGATAGCCCAAGTGCTAGTCAACCCCACAGCCCCTCAGCAGCAGTACAAGCGCAAGATGCAGCATCCGCAGCAGCAGCAGCAGCAGCAGGTGATGAATTAGACTGGGCAGCAGCTGCCGCAGCGTCTGCTGCAGCTGCTGCTGCTGCAGCAGCATCCAGAGCAGCAGCAGCAGCTGCTGGCGCAGATCGCAGCGTGAGCCCGCCTCAAGAACGGCGCCGCAAGAGCAGCAATATTGGAGCTGCAGTCAAACCCCGTAAGGCTCCTGCGCAGCGGCCGCAGCCATTCAGTACAGCCGTCGGCCGTGACGGTCTCGCGATCAAGACTGGGATGCCGTCGGCAGCTAGCAAGGTCAAGTGGAAGGTTGCTGCAAAGACGGCTATAGCAGCAAGCGCAATTGCACAAGCTGGTAGTGAGCGGCCCGCAGAGCAGCAGGATCAGGTTCATGACATCAACGAGCAGGCAGAAAGAACACCTCTAGCGTCAGCTGCAGCAGAGTCAGTGGAAGCAGCAGCAGCAGCAGGCGGGCAGCTCACAGCCATGAGCAGCATGCAGAGCTTCTGGTCGACTCAGCCAAGCAGCCAGGTGTCATTTCTGTCAGGGCAGGAGGAGGAGAGTGAGGATGGCAATGACGGCTTGCCAGGTGGCGCTGACTCAGCGGCTGGGGCAGCTAGCGCTGACTCAGCGGCTGGGACAGCTGGCGCTGACTCAGTAGCTGGGACAGCTAGCGCTGACTCGGCAGCTGGGACAGCTAGCACTGACTCAGCAGCTGGGACAGCTGGCACGGAAGATACGTTTGAAGTGTATCCCGCGATTGCTGCTGCAACTGGCAAGAACCACAGCACAACTGACAGCAACAACATGACAGCTGTTGTCAGCTGTGACAATGTTGAGCAGGCACACTCAAGAGCCCTGCTTGCACAGCAGCAGCAACAGCAGCAGCAGCAGCGCACTGTCACCCAGCTGCCAGCAGCTCAGCAGCAGTCATTCACTGGGCAGCCACTGGCTAAACAGTCAGGTGACTGTCCGCAACCGCCGTTGCCGCCGCCGCAGCAGCAGCCGCCAGGGCAGCAGCAGCAGCTGCCAGGGCAGCAGCAGCAGCTGCCAGGGCAGCAGCAGCAGCCGCCAGGGCAGCAGCAGCAGCAAATTGCTCTGGCATCCGCGCCTGTCCAGCAAGTTGCGACCACCACCAGCATATCGCAGCAGCGTGGTGCTAGCAAATGCAAAGATGGCACTGCTGCTGCATCGGCAGCCACAGCTGGCCCACAGCTGTCATCCCTGGGGCAGAGGTTTGCAGTTGCTCGACGCATTGCGCAGACGACAGATACAGCTGCATTGAAGATCCACCAAGTCGACGGCAGTGCCAGCAGCAGCAGCACTGCTACAATTGAAAGTGAAGGTTGCAGAAGCAGCAGCACTGGCCAGCAGACCTTAAGCCGGATCAGGCCAGCAACAGCAGAGCCTGGCCAACTGCCGTCAGCAATGCTCATAAAACCTGGCACGATGATAATCCGCAGTAGTGCTGACGGCAGCGCTAGCAGCAGCCGCAACAGTAGCAGCAGCGGTGACAGTGGAGGTGCAGCTCTCACACCCACACTGGGTGTTAGCAGCGGTAGTACAGGGCTTGTGCAGCCGGCGTCACTACTGCTCGGGCCGCGACTGAGCAGCACTGATGGGCGGCAGCAGCAGCAGCAGGAGGCAGGTTGCAGCACAGCTCAGTCTCGCAGGCCTCGTCTGTCAGCACCTGAAGCTCGTGTTACGTCTGCTGTTGCTGATGTTCCAGCGGCAGCCAGGCAAGAGGAGCTCCCAGCAGCAGCAGCAGCAGCAGCAACAGCGGCTAGTAGCAGGGCAAGCCCCTTACCAGCCAGGAGTCTAAGCCCCAAGCCAGCTGCTTGCAACATTGCCAGCAACAGCAGCAGCCCTGCAGCCAGTGCCCGTGCTGTTGGCAGCGTTGCTGCTGTCATGCCGTCTGGCAGCCGCCAGCAAAGCGCAGTGAATCAAAGCAACAGGGGCATCACCAGCTTGCATGAAAGCCTGGAGTTCCTGAAACCTGCTGCTGCTGCAGCTGGCCGGCCAGGGCTAAGGGGCAGCTATCAAAGTACTGGACAACTTGTTGGCGCGAGATCAAGCCCTGTTGCCAACGGCAGATCTAGTCCAATGTTGTTCAGTGCATGCAACAGCAAGAGCGCTAGTCCCATGTTTTGTGCAGCAGCAGCAGCATCTGGCTTCAGTGCTGCTGCAGATCTAGATGGGTACAGCAGTGCTCTTGGCTGGCGCCAACAAGCAAACTTTGCTCGGAGTCCTATCGGACTTGCGACACAAGGCAGAGCGGCGTCTGAGCCCCACTTTGAAGTGCTGAGCAGCTTGCGAGCTGCATCCATGACTGCGGTGCCGGCGCCAGCAGCAAGTGCTGCCAGCAACAGCAGCAGAGTTGGGGTCGCAGGTGGTTCCCCGGTGTTTGTTGGTGCTAGTAGGCCTGTTGTTATGTCAGTGGGTCTTCATGGTGGCGCGCTTGTGGGGCCAAGCACATTTGCCGCTGGCAGCAGCGGCAGCAGCAGCAGTTTGGCCATGCAGCAGCAGCAGCAGATGCGGGCGAGGACTGGCATTGGTGATGGCAGCGTGGGTGGCCGTGCATTGCAGATGACAGGCGGCAGTCCTCTTGGTGGCTTTGCTGCAGGTTTGCTGCCAGCACTGAATAATGCGCGATGCAAGACCATGCTGTGATGCGTCTGACTTGGTGAGCAGTGTGGGCGCCATATACATGGCACCGGATGCGCTCAGCACCAGTTGGTTACAACGCAGGCTGTGTGACTCGCCCCACAGCCGTTAGTAAGCGGCCTAATTCTATCTCTCAGTGTTGTTTGTGTCAGCAAGGCTGCTGTAGTGTGTGGTGAGCCTCCAATGGTGGGAATTGTTGCACAGCTGCAGCTGAGTTGCGCAAGTTGAGAGTTTGCGACTGGCACGTTTCCACGGGGTTGCAAGGGCAGCCACACGCTGCCCTGCCAGCATTTCGTGGCTCTAGAAAGTTTGTGCATCATGGAAGGAACAGTTCATGGCTCTGAGCCTACCGGGTCCCCTGCCAGAGAGGGTTTGAAGCCTGCGCAGCAGGCTGGCAACCTTCGTGGTATGTAGGCTAGTAATCTCCAGCTGCGGGCTAATAACCTTTTGCTGCGTTTTGAATCGCAAAGC
Source organism: Tetradesmus lagerheimii (assembly GCA_902809745.2). Lineage (NCBI taxonomy): Eukaryota > Viridiplantae > Chlorophyta > Chlorophyceae > Sphaeropleales > Scenedesmaceae > Tetradesmus > Tetradesmus lagerheimii. The sequence goes on from CADDIJ020002913.1 coordinate 77,994, forward strand.
GCGTCTCTTCCATGAACCTTGTTATTCTGGTGTCTCATACAACTGGATGTTGGTCAAGATTTTGAAGGTTAGGCTGTCTTCGTCTAGAACCGCTCATGGCATACAGCTGTGCAGATCTAGCATATGTATCCTGTGCTTATGTGTATGATTTGTTGCATTCTGCGTACATTGTGGCTTGGCACATGGCGTGAGCTGGCCAGACATAGGAATGCTGGATTGAACAGCACTGCCATGTTCCGTGCCATCCTGGCATAGCTGCCAGCTCGCCATGAATCTGTGGAACATGCTAAAGGTTGGGTGAGGTGCTTTGTTGGTGCTCTCCTGCGCTGGACCTGTTGCATGCTGCAAGTCCAACAGTGAGTGCTGCCCCTTCAGCTTTTGGCAGACTGTGTTTGACTGTCACAGGCTGTGACAGCCCTTCTCATATTCGAATCTTTTCAGAACGGTTGTGCATCTGCCAGATGCGGCATTTAATTTGAGTCATACTATGGCAAGTTGGTGTTGCAGGGCCGCACATGCATCTGTGTGTAGATTGAACGTCTGAAGATCTGCGTGGCTGGATGCAGCAACGGTCTGCTGCGTTCAACGTCAAGCCCAGGAGCCTCCTCCATGGCATGCCGTTTGGATGTCAACACTTAGTGCCACTGAAAGTTTCACTGGCAGCTATGGTTTTTGCCACAGCATGAACGTTCAAAACGGCTGCCGTTGAAACATACATACCTCCAACATAGGCAAGACACATTGTGCAGTAAGGAGTATGGAGACTCGGTTTTGCTGGGCCAACATCCAGTTCACCTGTAACAGTGTCCGACAGTGTCCGACATCGGACTGGACCGGGTCCAACCGAGTTGTGACAACACTACCTACAGCTGTAGCAGCATGTCCCAACCCAATGGGTTGAACCAATGATGATCAGCCTTGCGTGAGGGTGCCTCTGCTTTCGTTCGTGCTTTCCATGCTTCCCTGGGGCCCTACAGGTTGCTACCTGCCCCAACTTTTTGACAAAGCAGCCGCACCCGGGGTCACAGGGGCATTGTCACTGCTGCCAGCAGAGCCTAGTAGGCTCAACGGCTTGACAACTCTGCAGCAAGAATGGTTACACCAGCCTCAGCCGAAGAGCTGGGGGGTTTGGCAAACCTTCAGCTTCAGCAACTTGCTATGAAAGGATCAACCGCTCCACGTATGTCAGGAATCTGATCGTATGTGGCAAATCCCTGCATCACACACTGTGACAGTGTCAGCAGTACTGCCGGGCTGATCGCCATGAGCATCGTGCACATATTGCCACAGCAACCATACTCACATCTCAACAGTAACTGCCATGTACCTGCCTGAGCAAATGCCCAGCAAAAACACATCATACTACAGTCGTACGCGAGGGCCACGTCACATGTACACAGCCCTTCCCTACAACTGTTATGCTATGGCAGCTGCACTTGTACCTGCAGGTACATGGCAGTTGCTGTTAAGATGCTTGTATGCACAGCAGCAAGCAACGCCTCGGCTGACACTGACAACAGCAGCCTGTGCAGCGCAGACTGCAAACGTAACATGCCAGCTGTCAAGCAACCCCCAAAACCGGAGTTCCTGCAACTTGGGCGAGGCAACACAACAGCAGACAGCTTGATTAAAGCAAGCAGTTGCGCAACGCACATGTTGCGCAAAACTCAACACGGACAGCAGTGTACAAGATGGCGTGCTTCACAAACACACGCCACTCTCTTACGAGAACTTGGATCTCAGATCACACGAAGGGTTCTAGGGTACAGGATGTCAAAAGGTACACAGCTAGTGCCTGCACAGCTGAAACTGTGCAGGCTGAGCTGCTGTTGTAGTAGCACGATCAACACACGTGTGATGAGCAGAAACCTGAAGGCAGCAAGCACAATGCACAGCTGATGAAACACAGACAGCAACATCATACATGGCAGCGCACATCTTGATGAATGCCGCACGCAGACCACAAACTGGCACCCCAACAGGCTATGCCATGTGCAACACACGGTACATGTGCTGTGCGTTGACCAACAAACACAAACGGCGGCATCCCAACAGCACATCAAGCTGTTGATCAGAACCTGCTGAGGTGCAACCTGTAGTGCTGGCTGCTGCTATGTTAAGCAACTGCTGTCACCTGAAACGTGCTCATCACACCAACGTGTGGCCGCTACACACACTCATCGTCAATCTGATAGTGTACATCAACATAGACAGAACAGTCAGAATAGTAACAGTGTTGACAACGTCAACGACTGCACTGCAGCTGCAAGACCGCTTGCTGCAGGCGAGTCAGATATAGACCAAGCAAACAGCCGCGGCTCACGTAATGTATGACTTCCAGAATGCTGCGCCACTGCAGTAGTACAACTGTCCTGCCTAAACACGCCTATGCAAGAGGTGTACAATGAAAGGAGTGTACAATGCAACGGGCCTACATCATACAAACAAACGCTGGCTAAGCCCTCGCCTGTAACTCACGCCACTACATGCGGCAGACATACGCACCTGCCGGGCAAAAGTAACATCGCCGTGCAAATAAGCGTAGAAACAAGGCACAGCGGTGGTGCTTGCCGTGACATTGAGACTCCTGTAGCTGCTGATGCTGCACTCTGCAGTCAGCAGCTGCAATAGCTATCAGCAACTGCTGCAGGTTGCAATGGGCAGCTGCTTGACTGCTCCAGCAGCACGACACAGATCCGCAACTACATCGATGGCATGCATCCAAAGAGAACAGCTTGGCCGTGGCTGCAGCTCAACAGAGTGCTGTGTTACACTCCTTCGCACAGCAGTGCATTGTCACACTCCTCTTCGATTGCAGTACACACACGAAACACGCATGATACTTTCCTTAGTGGCTCGCTCCAAGCCACCGCATGCCCATCGTGTGCAGCAGACCCCAATCAAGCGAATCTACCACGGCAAGTGCTGCAATACAACACTGGCTGCTAGCTCATCAACGCATCTGAAGGCAGTCAGTGCGCCCGTGACAAACCCGTGTTGCGCTCACGCCCGCACACAAACACACAGTCACTCTCTATAGACAAAGCACCCAACGCAACAAACTTGCTGCTGTTGAGTCAACCGGCTGCTGCAGCTGCTGCCACAAACCGAGGATCCAGCAGTGCAAGTTGCCTCTCTGCACGGTCTGCAAGTCTACCGCACTTCAGCAGCAACTGGCTCGGCCTCAAAGCACCCAGCAGCATCCGCGTCTGCTGCCATCGCCGCCCGCAGCTCATTCTCACTCACTATCCTGCCACCAACCCCGCTCACTACAGCCTGCTCATCCAACAAAACTCCAATACCTGAACCCCGTGCAGCAGCAGCGGGGCCCTGCTCAGGTACCTCAAACATCGCATCTGTCAGTAGACCCTCCATGATGCTTCGTAGGGAGCGGGTACCCGTCCCGCGGTCCTTTGCGCGACGTGCAATCGCGCGCAGCGCACCGCGTGTGACGCCAAATGACGCCTGGTTGAGAGCAAAGAGCTGCTTGTACTGCTTTGTGAGCGCGTTGCGGGGCTGAGTCAGCACCTGCACCAGCTCGTCCTCACTCAGCTCCTGCAGTACACAGGCGGTACATGTGGCAGTACACGTGGCAGTACATGTGGTTAGGATTCATGTGGAGGGGCTGAGTCAGCACCTGCACCAGCTCGTCCTCACTCAACTCCTGAAGACAGAAGCGGCAGTACAACAAGCACAAAGGCAGTACATATGCTCACTGATGGACTCATCCAGGGAATGCCAGCAACAACACAAGCAAACTCACGCGCACGCGCTGCTCTCAAGAATACTGCAACACACCAACTGAGCACAGACTAGCGCCAAACCAAAAGGCCGCTGAACACACCTGCAGGCTGACGATGACAGGCAGGCGCCCCACAAACTCCGGGATGAGTCCGTAGTGGATCAGGTCTGCGTGCTCCACCTCCCGCAGGATGGCGCTGTCGATCTTGGGGCCGCCGTGCCTGCCCATGTTTGAGGCGCGGACCTGCAGGCAACACACAGCAGCGCAGGGTAATGTGTCATACATATTGTCAGATCGAGCCGTGCCAAACATCTTGCTCAGATCTAGCTGCCCATGTTGGATGCGCGGACCTGTGATTGAAACAGCAAGAAAGGTAGCATACTTGTGATTAGAACAGCAAGATAGGCAGCGAAGGATTTACCAGTTGGCCAACTCAGCTGATGGATGGATCACAGGGCCAGAACTGTGCCTGCCCATGTTGGAAGCGCGGACCTGCAGGCAAAACACAGCAGCGCAGGGTGCTTTGTTACATCTTGTCAGAGGATCTTGAGTATTGTAAGATCTTATGGACTGTAGCCGACGTTAGGATGGGGCGCGGACCTGAGTCTGCAACAGCAAGATAGGCAGCAAAGGAGTCAGCACTCAGCTGATAGATGGACCACAGTGCCAGGGATGTGCCTGCCCATCTTTTGGGGTGCGGGACTGCGATTAAAACAGCGAAATAGGCAGCAAAAGATCTAGCACTCAGCTGATGAATGCAGCACAGGGCCAGACATGTGCCGGCCCATGTTGGAGGCGCAGACCTGCAGCTGCAACAGCAAGATAGGCAGCAGAGGTGTTTTTGTGAAACTATTCAGATCTAGCTGCCGCTGACTTCATGTGTTTGCAAGCTGGTTGGCTAGGGCCTCAACAGAGCAGCATGTGGCGTACAATGGCATTTCGCAGCTCGGTCTCAGTTACAAGCGCACGTGCACTGCCGCGCCTGCTGTCCTTCAGCCACACAACTGTGCAGCGACTCCAGCAGCTGCATCGATACGCTGCGGCCGTCAACAACCATCAGTTGCATGGCTGAAAGCATCACCCTCACTGCTGCTGCAGGTGGACACGTAAGGACACCCTTTCAAGCCCCTGCATGCCCAGCTGCTGGTTGTCTATGGGCCTCCGTTTTTGAAGCACCACATGTGACTGTTGTGTGTTTGTGTTTTTGTCTGCGGCCGCAGGTCACTGCATCCCCAGCGCACCTTGTTGCCGAAGCCGATTGAGGACTTATGCCTGCTGTCCATGAGCTGCCTCTCCAGGTCGATGAACGCGCCACCAACTACAAACAGGATGTCCTTCGTGTCAACCTGCAGCAGCAGCAGCATCCCGTGTTTGTTGTGTGTGCATGCACTTTCGGTACACAGGAAGGGACAATAGCTGAACAAGCAGCACGCAAATGTTGCTGATACATGCAGCTGTTGCAATGGCTGCTGCACGCACCTGGATGAACTCCCCGCGCGGGTTCTTGCGGCCACCCTTTTCAGGCACGTTCACGATCGTGCCTTCCAGCATCTTCAGCAGAGCCTGCACGCACAGCAAGAGAGAGAAGGGCCTCAGGCATCAAGCAAACAAAGATATTCAGAGACAACCCCTGGCATCTGCTGCTACAGGAGTATTCATTGAGCTTATGGCATGCTTATGGCATGCCAACAGTAAAGCAAAGCAGCACCCACGCCTTCACAAGTTGAGCAGATGAACTGCGACCCACCTGCTGCACTCCCTCCCCGCTGACGTCACGTGTGATTGTCACTCCCTCTGCGCTCTTCTTCGCAATCTTGTCGATTTCGTCGATGTACACGATGCCGTGCTGCGCAGCATCCACGTTGAAGTTGCACGACTGCACAGCACAAAGCAGAGTAGCACAAGATAGTAAAGAGTAGATACACAGGAAGTCGCGCTAATGACCTGTGGAGGTTGTGTAGGCGGTTCTGTGCAGCATCCACATTGGAAGTTGCACAACTGCACAGCAGGAAGAAGTGCAGCAAAGACAGTGGATACACAGGCAGTTGCGCTGGACTGTGGAAGAGTTGTGAGGGTGGCGCTGCACAGCATCCACTCTGCAGTTGCACGATTGCAACCATCCAGCAGCCGGCAGACATGCAACAGACAGGCAGTCAGGCGGCTTCACTGAATAATGTGCACAGCCTAGCTGCAGCAGCTTACCGATGATGCTCTCCACGTCCCCACCAACATAGCCTGCCTCGCCAGGTCCCATGCAAAAAAGCAAGCAGCAAGCAAGCAAGCTGCAGCGCCCACGCCAAGGCCAAATAGGCCAACTACGATCATTTGTCGTTATTATTGTGTCATAATTTGCCGATGCCGAAAGGTATGGCTTACAAGGATTGATTATTATTATTATTATTATTATTATTATTATTATTATTGTGTCATCTGATATGCCCACCTGCAGCAGCTTGTAGATGATGCTCTCCACGTCGTCGCCAACATAGCCTGCCTGCGTGAGCGTGGTGGCGTCAGCCATCGCAAACGGCACGTTGACCAGCCGCGCCAGCGTCTTGGCCAGCAGCGTCTTGCCAGAGCCAGTGGGACCCTGCGCAACATGATGTTAAGCACTGAAGCGTGAGAAGACAGACATGGACAAACAACTGGCAAGCAGCGTCTTGGCCAGCAGCGTCTTGCCGGAGCCAGTGGGACCCTGCATTGCATTACATTACATTACATTCAATGCTCTACTCAAACAACATAGCAGGGTGATCCACGAGCTGCTCCAACTCCATTGCGCTTCATTACACGGAACTTCCAACTCACCAGCATAACCATGTTGCTCTTCTCCACCTCCACAACATGCTCCTCATGCCTGCCGCCATCGTGCTGCTGCTGCTGCTGCTGCTGAGCGTGCTGCTGGGGGTGCCCAGGTGCTGCTGCAGAGCTCATAGCTGCCTGTGGAGAGTGTGGGAAGAGGTGTGTTGGGCCCCCATAGCTTGGCACCGGGTGGCCAGCAGGACCTGCAGTGGGGCCGCTGCTGCTGCTGCTGCTGCTGCCGCGTGGTACGCCGTTCTCCAGCCGTACCTTTGCTGACTCAACCACTTCCTGCAAGCGATGAAACAACAAATGCATACGATGTGCTCCTGGTGAGTGACAGTAATTTGGCCATACCAGCAACATAGCAAGCAGCTGGACGTCCCGAAAAGCTGACGCATGTTACCAAGAGCAGCAATGCATGCACACGTGGTGAAAATGACGACTTGTCTAGCTCATGCGGAACTTTCACACGGAACTAAGATGCATGTGTCATCTAATTCTGCATCACGCACCAGCTGGCTGGAAGGCACGTTTGCGAGTGAGCCCTCGTAAGGGTAGGCGCTCCTGCTCATGCGCTTGTTCTGCAGCCGCTTGTAGTGGTTGTGCACCGCCACTGCCAGCACCTGCGCGACGATGCAAGGAAACAGGTTCAACGCGATATCATAATGAGCTTTGAGCCTATTGCATGCATGGTCACCGGGAGCTGCTGGTTGCTGATGTGATGTGAGTGTGAACAGGCAGGTGATTCGTACGCTTTTCAACAAACAACGCGTGCTGTTCTCTGCTGACAGATACAGCATGTACACCGTGGCGTTGCCATGTTGCAGTGCTGGCTGTTGCTGAAGAGTGCTTCACACTTGCCACTGATGTGCTGCTGCTGCTGCTGCTGCTGCCAGCATCTATCTAATAACAGCTGCTGCCATTGCTGCAACCGCCCGACAACATCCTGCTGCAGAACAACTAACATCCTGCTGCTGCTCACCCTCTTTGCAGCTGGCTGCCCAACCACCCAATCATCCAGCGCTCCCACCATCTCCTTTGGAGTTGGAATGTCCTTCACGCCCCAGTGCATGGAGGCATGTGTGCCGCTGAAGTTTTGACCGCCAAACTGCGTTTGACCAGACACCACGCTCGGCTGCTCGCCCACATGGCTTGAAGGCGTGTGGTGTGTGTAGTCTTGGTAACGCAGGCCATCTGCTCCTGCACCTGCCAGCTCCCTGCCTGCTGCGCTGCTGTCAGCTGCACGAGACTTGAGTGCCTGGGAAAGTAACATAATAAGGAATACGTGGGGCAGCAGGCACATCAGAAGTTGAGGCAGGTGTGGCAGGTACATAACAAGCCTCTAACATTGCCAGCTTGGCTCGCCGCAACCTTGAACACACCAGAAACAAGCAGCATATCGAATTAAATGCGACGACCGATTGAACGGCCACGCTGCGGCCTGCAAGCAAGGGGTTGCTGGTGGGTGTCATTCCTGTTCCTGTACCTCTGGTGTACCAGCCCGCCACAGCAGCCCGCCACACCAGCACAGGTAACGCTCACCTCACAGTTGGAGCACCAACGCAACGTAGAGTTGCTGTCCGGCTTTCTGGCGGGATTTGCCTGCAGTGAGCAACCGATTACACCTGGCCAGTCAGCACCTCGCCAGTCTGCCGAAATGACGCCACGGGGGTGCTGCTAGCCTGCATGCCGCTGCCGAGACAGCAAGCTGCTGATCAAAACAAGATCGGCACGTGGAAGAGAGCCCAGCGACAAGAAGGGCTGGTGAGGGTCCTCACCTGAGAAGTGGTGGGGACGTCCGCAAGCGGGTTCGAGCAGTCATCACAGCGCGGTGTATGGTGATTGTAGACGGCAAAACTTCGCCTGAGCCTTTCTGAGCCAGCTGCAGCGGCCTGCACAGAGAGATAGCATGCTGAGCTCATCAGGCATAGCACTTGCTAAGCCTTGCACCTGCTCAAACGGTCATCAACAAACGTACCGAGAGATAATTAGCACCAAGACTTGCAGAGAGCACCTGTAGGCCTCGGCAGGCCACAGGCAAGATGTGGCCCATGGGCAACATCGTATGAATTCTGCGACAAAATATTCGATGTGAAAAGCAGCAAACAGACGCGACAGCTACCCACCCCGAGCTCGATCGGGCGAAAATGCACACTTGGCAGGGAGTGTTACAGGGGAAGAGCAAGGGCTTAGACTAGGCACCCCTGGTCCACCATTGGACGATTGAACATTTCGTTTCCTAGTGATGCTTGTTTGTTAAGCTGCTACTGAAGTTGTGCTGGCTGCTCAGTCTGCGCCACGAAAATACAGTCGCCGGCCGAGTTGAGACAGCAGCACGATGCTGCAGCAGCAGAGCAGCATGCAGGCATTTAGTGGCAACACGACTGCCCTGCGGTCAAAGGCAGAATTCACCAGCAGCAGAGTCAGCAGGGGCAGCCTGCAGGTGTGGATGGCGAAGAGCAGTGTGTGGTGGGCCGGTCTCGGGGCGCCTTGCTGAGCAAGCCATTGTCGGAATCGCAGGTGCAAAATGCTATCACCAGGCAGAAGAAGGAGGAGATTGTGAAGGAGCTGCAGGGCAGACTGGAGGGCAGCGTCATCGTCTTTGGCCTGCGCTTCAAGAACCTGAACGTGAGCAGCCAGGACGGCTCATTGGCACCAGCAAGTGTAGCTGTAGCAGAGGGAAGGGATGGCCTCAGTTTGGTTGCTGCCAGCACTCGGGTGCAGCTGAACAGTGGCTGACAATAAGCTCAACAGCAGCAGCAGCAGCAGCAACAGTAGCGGTGGCAACCACTAGTGGCAGCAGTGGACACAGCAACAAATAGAGCCTCCCCTGTTAACAATGACATCTCACTCAGTGTCGCGAACAGCAGCGCTGCGTAGCCTGAAGTCCAGCGAAGCTGCCCACCTGGTACATCGACACCACACGCAGCGGCTGCCAGCTGCTGCACAGGCAGCAGACTCAGCGGCGCGTAATCAGGTCAAACATGCACAGCAATGCATGAACTGCCTTGTTGACGGCTTGGTACGTCTGGCTGTGTCCTGCAGGTGCAAACCATGCAGAAGTTCCGCAGGGGCGTGCCAGAAAAGTCGTCTGTGTACATCTGCAAGAACAGCTTGATGAAGGAGGCAGTGAAGACAGTACCAGGCTGGGAAGTGCTGTCAGAGCAGGGCTGCACAGTGAGTAACAGCACGGGGCTCGATAGCAAGTAGTAGGCTGAGATTCTGAGTAGATTCGGTAAGGTAGTTAGCAGGACTTAGGGGTGCCTTGTGGAGCAACAGAGACGTGTGCTGGGAGTTGCGCGCTGTGGTTAATGCTTGCAGGAACGCCTCAGGTTGAAGCAGCAGTACTCTGCATGCCCTGGTCGAGCTTGTGTGAGGCTGTGGCACGCAGCCAGCAGAGTCGTCCTGGTGCAGTGACAGCAGCGGTCATGCAGCAAAGCAGTGGCAGGATGTTGCGTGCTGCACTTGTGATGCAGCGGATGAACAGTGCCGCCATTGTACGTGGAGCCTGCAGCCGGACAACAGCCACAGGCTGTTATCGCAGTGCTTGCTGCACTCTTGAAGCCAGGCCATGGAGAAGTAGTGTCTGCAGTTGCCGCGACAGACAGTTGTTGCAGCACTCGGGCCTTGAGATGCACACTACAGCACGCAGCGCCTTGCAAGTGCTCCGGCAGAGCAAACTGGGTGGCTGGCCTTTAGAATGTTGAGGTGTCAATGTCCTGTGACGCAAGCCCTGCAATTGCACTGCAACAACAGTGGCCTGCAGCACTATGGAGCTCAGTCAGCCACACCTGCTGCTGCATAGCACACCACTTCATCTGTATGCGGCTCGACTGGTGTTATATGGGGTTGACAGCGCATGGGCGTTTGTGCACGGGGGTGACGTGTTGAACACTGCCCTGTTTCCTTTATTGATTGGTCATGTTGCTCTCCTCTGCAGTGTCAATCCTGCAGGGTGCCTACGCCTGGGTGTTTGTGCACGAACAATGACATCCTGGAAACCGTCAAAGCCACGACTCGCTGACCTGTTTTGTTACTTTGCTGTTATGCTGTATCATTCCTGCAGGGTGACAACGCGTGGGTGTTTGTGCACGAGGACGACATCCCTGAAACCGTCAAGCACTGGCACGCCTTCAGCGATGACCTCATGAAGGAGGCCAAGGCAGCAGCACCCAAGGGAGTGGAGCCCACAGAGCCCACCACTCTCACAGCCATTGTCATGGACAGCAAGGCGCTGTCACCAGCAGAGGTGAGGGTCGTAAAAACGTAGCAGCACTCTAGCAAAAAGGCATGCAGCGACACCCTACCCCTGCATGCAAGGGGTTCTGCAGTCGCATGATGTGGAGGTTCTGCCGTTGTGGTCGACAGGCAATCGTGTTGCGTCATAGGCCAGTGGGTGATTTGTGTAGGCAGCAGCACCGATCACACTGACAGCCATTGTCATGGACAGCAAGGCGCTGTCACCAGCAGAGGTGAGGGTTGTGCAGTTGCAGGGCAGGCAATCTGGTTATGTCATAGGCCATTGGGTGGTCCGTGTAAGTAGCATCAGCGATCACACTCACAGCCATTGTCATGGACAGCAAGGCGCTGTCACCAGCAGAGGTGAGCGCTGTGGCGTGGAGGTTGTGCAGTTGCAGGACAGCTGCGTTGTGTAGGCAGGCAGCAGCATGAATTTCACTCACTGCCAATGTAGTGGGACAGCAAGGCGCTGTCACCAGCAGAGGTAAGCGTTGTGCAGTTGCAGGATATCGAGGTTGAAGTTCTGCAGTTGCGGGCGACAGGCAATTGCGTCGTGTCATAGGCCAGTGGGTGCTTTGAGTAGGCAGCAGCACCCAGCTTACTTGCAGGCGCTGTTGTGGACAGCAAGGCTCTGAGGGCAGTGCGGCGCAGGGAGGGGACACAGTCGTGTGAACCCTTCCACACTTGTGGTCTAGTTATGTGCAATGGAGGTGTCTGCCTGTTGAAAGCTTGTGCATTGGCGGCAGGGCTTGCAGGGACTTGTAGGAAATGGTGGTTGAGTCGTTGGTGTCAGGCAGTGCAGTACACGTGCGTCTGGTGTCATGCTGTGACCAGGGATGCAGCTGTACAGCATGCGCAGTAAGCCGCCCCCTAGTTGGTGGATGTTGAAGTGTGATCACAGCGTGGCTGAGTTATGTGCTGTGGGTGTGTGGTGTTGAAGCAAAGGTCTGCAGGATGCAAACAATGATAGGGCAAAATCTGAATAACATATGTAGCATTATCATGTGTTCGTACTGGCTGACAGACCCTTGCAACCGTGGCGTGAGATGGTATCACCTGTTGTGTGTCTGTTGTTCTGTTGCGCTTTTGTTTGATTTCGGGTATCACATGGCGTGCATGCGAGTTTGTGTCTGAGCATCCTGCAAGCTTGGCTATGACAAGGCTTCCGCTTCAAAGCGTCCATACCTGTAGTATCAATTACATGTTGTCTGTTCTCACTGCTTATGCCACTGTTCTCACTGCTTATGTCAGTGTTCTCACTGCTTATGCCAGTGTTCTCATTGCTTATGCCAGTGTTCTCACTGCTTATGCCACTGTTCTCACTGCTTATGCCAGTGTTCTCACTGCTTATGCCACTGTTCTCTCTACCTATGCCACTTGCTTGGTCCCTGCCTGCAGTTCAAGCGCTGCGAGAACCTACCCACCAAGAAGCAGCTGCAGGCCACCATCGCACGCCTGCTGAAGCAGCCAGCCACCAAGATTGCCAGCGGCATCAAGGCAGTGCCCCGCAAGCTTGCGTACGGCATCAAGGCCATTGCAGACCTCGACGAGGATAAGAGCAAGATTGTTGGCGACGTGGCAAAGCCAAAGACCGACTCTGCTTGAATCCGCAGTCAGGACTGTAACAGTTAGGTTTATCAGGGCATTGACTGGCTGGCAGCGAGGCTGTGGTGCGCTGACTCTGCAGGGGTTGGCCTGCTGCTGAAGGGCTGGCAGGCTGCGGGTGCTGCGTGGGCAGTAGTGACTAGAGCAGCTGCAGCTGCTGCAGGTCAAGCTCTGCTGGCACGGCAGTTGAGTGTCCATCATGGATTGAGTATCACAGGGTTCAGATGGGGGAGTGGGCGGGGTTGAAGCTGGGGACGTAGGAGCCGGCTGGGATAGATTGTGTAACAACGCATATGCCATATCTTGGCAAGATTGCGGGTATGGCCTTCTGACTTGCAACGTGAAGGCCTGCTACGCTTGCCGAACTTTGCGGCGGCCTTTTAGATGTCTGTGACACCAGGCGAGGGCAAGGTCCACCAGTAAGACTGACGGCTCAGCCTCATCACGACTAGCAGCATCTGGACACTGGCAATCGCTATGCTGCACACCGAGCTCTTTCCTGGCAAAATTGGCGTGGCCGATCATGCTGAAGGCGCCACAACGCTGAGCGCCTGAAATAAGACGTATTTTTTCTGAAGTGAACGGTTGCATGGCGCCAACAGTGGTCAACTGCTTGTCCAACCATGTTCCAAAGTTAGGGTCCGATGAGGGGTTAGCTGTGGATCTCGATGTGGTGCACATATGGGACAGCAGACAACAATAACATAAGGATGCCGTTGTCAAGCACAAGCAAGTTTATCGCGGTACCTCTTCACTCCAGAGTGGTTTCCCTTCGAAGGCAGCATACTGTACTCTACAGCCCGTTTCTCAGTGCCGACGCGCCAGACACAGTGTGATCAAGGCACAAACGCTAACACATAGCGAAGGTGTGTTCTGTGTCGTTTGGGTAGACCGTGCAAGCTCTGTGCTCGTTGCTCGCACCTTCAAGTCTGCCTGTTGCTGGGTACCTGTTCTCACACGCCGTCCTGCACTTAACCGCTTTGGCACTTGTGATCTGTGCAGTTCATGTACGGTCAAACCTCCTGCTCAAACATGGAGTCAAGCGGCGACCTAGCAGCGCAGCAGCAGCACGACCAAACGGCACAGCAGCACAGCAGCGCACAGATGCGCACAGATGCCAGCTCTTCGTGTGCCAGCGGCGCTGCTGGCCCATTCCAGCATTGCAAGGGACCAGGAAGTAGTGCTCACACTCTTGCAGGCAAGCAAGCAGCTGCAGGCAGCAGCCGCAGCAGAGTGTGCAGGCCAGCTGGCAGTCAGTGTAGGACTGTATGAACAGCACTCAGCTAGTGCGCAAGCCTTTGCCGCATGGCTGCGGCGCCATGCTGGCCTGCTGCGTGAGCTCCATGTGGAGCTGCGCTGTCTAGGCAGTGATGGCTCTGCAGTGCTGCAGAGCTTGCAGGAACAGCAGCAGCAGCTGCAGGCACTGCAGTGCCTTGCACTAGTTAGTGACAGTAACAATTACTCCAACAGCTTGCAGGACGGCTGGGCAGATCCCCTGCTGCCGCACCTGCCAGCTGGATTGCGGCGCTTGCAGCTCACAAGCAGCAAGGTAACAGCACAGGGGGACGCTCTTGCGGCACTCAGCAGGCTGCAGCAGCTCACACAGATTACCATTGGCTGGCCGTTAGTACCGGGCATAGGCCCCAGCAGAGCCATACAATTGCAGCACATGCCAGAAGGCCTGCGCAGCCTAGACCTGACATGCTGTGAGGGATGGGACGATGATGAAAACCATGATGCACTGGCACCGCTATCCAGGCTGCAGCAGCTGACAGAGCTGCGCTTAGGCAAGGTGCAGCCACAGCAGCTGGGGCAGCTGCCGCCTGCGCTGCAGCAGCTGGATTTGACACTCCTTGCGGGCAGCGAGGAGCATAGAGAGGCAGCAGCTTGGTATCAGCAGCATGCAAAGATAGTCAGGAGGCTTGTGATCGATGGCTGCGAGGTTATACGCTGGAAGGACCTAAATGAGTATCTGGAGGATGGGTGGGCAGATGTCCTTGAAGCTTTTCCAGAAGCGTTTGACACTGTGGCACAAGCAGCAGCAGCAGCAGCTACAGAGTCAGGGGCTGAGCAGCCGCCAGCATTCCGCGCAGGCACAGCAACCCAGGTGCTAGTACCCCAACAGACCTTCCCCAGTGCAGCCACTGTAACCACCACCACCAGCAGCAGCAGCAGCAGCAGCAGCACGAGCAGCAAGCACCCTCTGCAGTCGCTGCAGGTGGTGCGTATGCCATGGCTGCTGGATGGTGAAGATCTGGGCAGCCTGCCAGCCAGCAGCCTAACAGAGCTGGAGTGCAGTTTGGACAGCGGCTGTGAGCGGCTAGTAGCATCACTCAGCAGCTTGACAGCACTCAACAGCCTGCGCATAGCATATGCAGCCACCTGGGATGATTACTGCGCTTCACTGATGGACTTGCCTGACAGCGCGTTCGCACCCCTGTCGGCGCTGCTGCAGCTGACGCAGCTGCAGCTGGGGCGCGTGCGCGCACAGCAGCTGGCACACCTGCAGCTGCCGCAGCTGCAGCAGCTTAATGCGGTTGTGGCCAGGGTGTATCCTGTATGGAAGGACGACCAGCCACATCAGCTGTTCGACATCAGCCACCTGTCATCACTCACGCTGCTGCACATCAACAGCTCCTGGATGCAAGGCGATGGCTTTCCATGCAGCCTGCACGCAGTGACTTGGGAGTTCCCACTGGGAGGAAGTTCGAACCCAGAGATCGCAAAGAAGCTATCTGCTGAGATGAGCTTGCAGCCTCTGCTGCAGCTGGGAGCCCTAGAGGAAGTGCAGTTCATCTTTCATGGCCTGCGGCCAGCGCAGCTTCAACATGGACTGCTGCACACGTTGGCCAACGTTCGCGGCGACTGGTGTTATGAGAGCAAGCCTGGCGAGGAGGTGGTGTGGCGCACGCCTGCAAGCGCAGCTGAGCAGGGCGCTGTGGGTGATGTGCAGCCCGCTCCTGCTGCTGCTGCTGCTGAGGCTTCCTGGGGTGCTGGGCCACTGAAAAGTGTGCGGTTGATGTATGATAAGCTGCAGCACGGGTTTGCAAGCATGCCTACGGCAACTGTGCAGGCGCTTGGTGCGCTGCAGCTCACAGAGCTTGCCATCCACGGGGGCAGCTGGTTTCAAGCACATTTGGGCCTTGAAGTGACCCCTGCGCAGCTAGGTGAGGTGCTGCAGCGCGTGCCGCTGCTGCAGCGCCTTGAATTGGAGTATGTTGCTTTGCTGTGTGACGCAGAGTTTCCAGAGCTTGCAGATGTGTATGCGCTGCCGGCACAGCAGCAGCAGCAGCAGGTGCGCATGCGGCCGTACCATTCTGCTGCTGGGGTGGCTGCACTAGTGTCAGCCATTGGGCAGCTGCACAAGCTGCAGGCCCTGCAGCTAGAACTGCCGCTGCTGTTGCAGCCAAATCAAGCAGACCTGCAGGAGGTTGAGTCAGCGCTTGAGCGCTGGCTGCCACGTGTCTGCTTGCAAAACAATGCGCATCGCAGATCCTAATCTTCGCCTTCATTTGTATTGCGCCCGCGCCGCAAATAGCGTCTGTAGGGATGCTGGCACATTTGCTGGTGTGTGGTTGACATGGATTATGCTGTGGACTCGAGTAGCCAACAGTCATAACAGCAGTCAGCAGCGGCTGCGGCTGGCTGGAGTTTGTTTGTGTTACAGTTGTTGCATACGCGTGCGGCATGTCATAGAACGGATGTGCTTCTGTTTCACCGCTGGCGGAGCTGTCACCTGGTTGGGCACAAACGCATCTCCTGGTTGTGCTTGTCATAGCAGGACGTGGCATAGGTGTTGTGGAGAGTTTGCTATGCAAGTGTGGTGTCAAAGTTGGGTTGTGACTGATTGCGCAACTGCATGCAAGAAACACAGCAGCCGTCAGGTTGGGCAGCTGCATGCAGACAGAATTGATTGTGAATCACTGCCAGTGAGTGCTGAGCGATCTACTTTGAGCCTACATCATGCATGTGCACCCTAATCATGCTCATGCCATCCTTCTTGATCGACCCAGGCCACTTCCTCTTATAATGTCATGGTTTCAAGTGAATGGATATAGGCGGATCCTGGACTCCAGTTGAAAGCAACATTTGTACAACCCTACTGCTGTGTCAGATTGTCACCAGCCTGGTGTGAGCGCGGTCGTCCCTCCGCTGATCGTTGTGAGTCGTCCACGCGTTGCCTCAGCCACTCTAACAGTAGTCTTGCTTGCGCTGCTGCGTCTACAAGGTCAAGGGGATACACACAGACACCTGTTCTGCAACATCACCACCCTTGAGTACAGCTTGCAAGCCTACGTTCCTTGCACGTTTCTGACATGTATACGTTCAGGAGGGGTGGTGTGTCGTTTCGCTGGCTGCCAGGCCTTCCCTAGGTATCGACCCAGCAAGTCTCAAGCGTACAGAGCTTCACCGCTAGTATGCTCTTGAGGCGATATAAGAGGCAGGGATCCCAAGCATAAATTCAGCGGGAACGTGCAACCCCGCTGGCATGGGAGCTAGTCACGCAGCAGCTCAACCTGCTGCTGCAGCAGCAAGCACCCTCTTCTAGCCCAGTCAGCAAAAGCCAGCCACGTAGCTTCAGTTGTTCTTTGGCCTCTAAGATTTGTATTTACAACCTTCAGCAGCAGAGGAGCACAGCAAGATGGGCAACACCAGCAGCAGGACAGGGGAGGACCAGTACAATGCTGTGACTGGTCGTGCCATTGGTATCACTGGCGGCGGAGCACTCAAGCGTGTTGCAGCCCCAAAGCTTCCCGCCGGTGCTATCAAGTCCAGCGCTGAAGACTACTCCTTCATTGAGGTGTGCACGGGCACGGCGCCTGGAAAGGACCTCAGGCCTTGTAGTAAGGTTGCGTTGTGTCACCTGGCCACACAGCCAGGGCGCGTACCTGCAAATCACACAAGAAACACCGCTGCATACGACTCTTCGCGGTATTCAGGGTCACAGGACACTGCCATGTGGAAGTTGCTGCAGTCCTGCAGTCCAGGAACGGTGCTGTAACTGCTGCGTCTGCTGCTGCTGGCTGCAGTGCAGCAGAGAGCACGGAGCGATACCAGCTAGCTAGCTTGTCCTGGCCCACTCACATGAGACACAACAACCTGTGAGCACCTTGCACACTGGTGCAACAGTGCACTTTGATGGCACTGGCTTACAACGTCGTGCTGCACTGTGCTGCTGTCTGCTTGCAGGAAACCCTCAACAAGGTGCTGGTGTTCAACAAGATGGAGCGGCACCTGCAGCGCAAGGTGGTGTCAGAGATGTACGAACGCACAGTGTCTGCAGGAGAGATCCTCATCAAGGAAGGAGACACAGGCCTGGCAGCAGCAGAGCTCTATGTTGTCAAGACTGGAAAGTTCGAGGTGCGGCAGGCTGTGACACAGCCAGCAGCAGCAAGGGCAGCGAGATGCAGTGCTTTTTCATAGCTGCAGAGGTAAGGAATGTTTGCAGATCTGGGGTGGTGGTGCGGGTGTAACGTGAGAGCAAAGTCGCAGAACATTGTGCAGCAGCTACATGTGTATGGCATGCGGCCGTCTCCTGTGATTTGGACAGTTGTAGCGATGACCGCGACTGGGGTTGCCTGCTACACTATCACCTCATGTGCTGACTAATCTATGCATTGCATGCCTGCTGCCTGCTGTATCCCTGTGATGTTGCATTATTGCAGGTGCTGCAGCGGCGACAGGGAGTCAACTTCAGGGTCAACCTGAAGGAGCGCGGCGATGTCTTTGGCGAGCTTGCGCTCATGTACAACTGCCCACGAACAGCAACAGTAGCAGCAACCACAGATGCAGCAGTATGGGTGCTAGAGCGAGAAGTGCTGAGGTGCGGTGTTTTGGTGCTTTGCCTCTGTGTCCTGCAAGAGCAGAAGCAGCCTCCACACATGTGTCCAGCAAGGCTCGTTCCTGCAAGCACATAGGGCAGCGCAATGCCATGCACTGCTTGCCGCCAGCCTTCACTGCTGGCCCAGCAAACTCACCATGCCAGCCGTACAGCAGCACAGATGCACAGCACTGGATGTCAGAAGCCTGCAGCCTCTGTCTGCCACCCATAGTCACCACCGCAGAGCAACGACGTAGACAGCTAGCTGATGTTGCAACTGCTGCTGTGCGCGCCACCAGGTACTTCCTGCGCAACGCTGCTGAGACCCAGGTATCAGAGGTGGAGCTGTTCTTGAACAGCGTGCCCATCCTCAACCCGCTTAGCCAAGAGGAAAAGCTGCAGCTGGTGGACGCCTTTGAGGAGAAGACATACAAACCGGGAGAGCAGGTGTGTACATATCACATACAGCAGCACACTAGCCTGGCAGCAAGGCAGCAATAGGATAAGCTTCTGGCATCGCCTGATACCGGCAACCAGCAACAGCAGAGTTGTGGCAGCGCTGCCTGTGCACAGCTTCCCTTGCTCAGCTGCTTGTATCATTTGTGGTTCCTTTGCGTTATGTTCAGTGATGCAGACAGCGCCCATACATGCAGCATGTGGCAATCACCAGTTCTGCTTGTGGAAACAATGTGTGTATCTTGTCTTGCATGTGCAATCTCTGCACACACCCAGATTGTGGTCGAGGGTGAAGATGGGGACTACTTCTACATCATCAAAGAGGGCGAGGCAGTCGTGCACCAGAGCACCCCTGGCGGGCAGCGGCGTAAGGTCAACCACCTGTTCAGAGCAGACTTCTTTGGAGAACGGGCACTGCTGGTCAAGGAGCCGCGCATCGCAACAGTAAGCGTGCTGCTCTGCTGGACTCGGCAGTCTGTCGTATGAAGCGTGCGTACTAGCTACGCTTGCTCCTGGCACATGCACTGCTTCAGCAATGTATGTCGCAGTGCTCGCTGTGCGAGACAAGCCCGCTTCTGCCGTTATAAGACTTTTAGATTTGCATGATGCTGCTTGTGCTGCTGCCCCGCTCGGTGTTCTCCTGCAGGTGGAGGCCGTCACACCGCTGACTGTGCTTGCGCTTGCGCGGGGCACCTTCCTGAGCGTGCTGGGGCCACTAGAGGAGCTGCTGAAGCGAGAAAAGAGCCCGCAGGTGCGGCACTTGTTCTCTAAATCAGCGACAGCAAGCTACTGTGGCGTTGGCACATGACTGCCAGTAAGGCTCACAGACTTGCAGGATCCCTGTGCTCCAGCTGCAGTCATCCACCTGCACCTGTTCGTGCAGCTGCCACCTGTTTCAGCATGCTGCACTTACCCGCCCTGCGTCTTGCATACCCTACACCGTCTGTTGTGCAACTCATGTGTTGGCCACATCCTGCCCTGCAGGTCATAGCGCAGCGCCTCAGCAAGCTAGGCACCTTCAAGAAGGCGGGTGCGCCGGGGCGGCTGCCAGCAGAGTTGCTCATCAAGCGGCGCAAGCGGGGGCGCAACGGCGAGGTCAGCTGGGAGGTGGTGCGAGCACGCGGGCATTTGGATGAGGTGCTGGAGATGTGCAAGGGCGGCTGCAAGCTTGGTGAGTTATCCCAGAGGCTGTTAGTGTTAGCTCATGTTGTGCTGATGCTGGCACAATACTTGTGGTGGATGTATGCTAAAAGCAAACGGCAGCGCAGACCAGACTAGTATTGCTGTATTTCATACACAATCTCTACTTGACGGCAAGTCCAGCAGCGAGTGCAGATGCTTCTCTTTCATGTTGCCTATTATAGGCTGATTCACGTTTGATGAGTCATCTGATGTGTCTCTTTTTGGCTCCTGCAGAGGACCTGGACCTCACCAAGGAGACGCCCACACTCATCTTGACCGAGGGTGCCATCCTGGGTGGCGGTGCCTTCAGCCGCGTGAGCGAAGTGACGGAGGAGAGCACAGGCAACACGTACGCTATGAAGCGCATGCGCAAGAGTGCTGTGGTGCAGTGCCCAGAGCACGTCTACTTTGAGCAGGTGGGCTGTGTGGCTGGTGCTGTTTGCTGCCAGCTTCAAGCAAGCATGCATGCCAAGATGCAGCACTTGATGTGGACAATCGTATAGATCTATACAGCCTATCTTAATCTGCGAATGACGGCCATCTTTCCGCTAGCTCTTTTCACGCGCCGACTGCTGCCTGTCCTGCAGGCCATTACAAAGAACACAGCGCACCCCTTCTGCATCAGGCAGTACGCCACATTCCAGGTAGGGCGTGCTGTTGGCTGCTCACCAGTCACAGAGTCATGAGATTGCGCAATGCTGCAGTTGTTTGCAGCACACAGACTGTGCAGTCGCTATTGGATGCTCAGGGTATCAGCTTGTTCATGCAAAAAAGCATACTTGATTCAGGGTCACTGGAGTATGCCTTTGCTTCACAGCACCTGGTATGCTTTGCATCATCACCCTTTCAGACCCAATATGTGTTGCTGCTTGCAGGACAAGTACCACCTGTACTTCCTGTTTGACCTGATGCCTGGCGGTGACCTGATGCCCTTCCAGACCTAATATTGTTGTACAATATTCCATCACTGCTGCTGCTGCTTGCAGGACAAGTACCACCTGTACTTCCTGTTTGACCTGATGCCTGGCGGTGACCTGATGGATGTGCTGGTGGCTGAGGCCAAGGTCATCCGGCAACGAGTGCCCAGCGCAGCATGGCAGGTGGCATGCCTGGCACCAAAGGTACGCCTGTCTGCGCAAGTGCGTGGTGTGCATGCAGTTGTGTGCCCCGGCATGCTGCCAGGGACGCCATGCTTGCAAGTGGCCAAATTTGATTTGGTTTTCAGCGGTTGGCAACAAACACTGGCTTGGCTTTCAATGGTACTTCATGCCACTTGTCCTGCAAACGCATCCTTGCACACCAGACTCGATGCCGGTTGCATGATTTGAATGTTTCCTTCTTGCAGGTGAAGATGCTGCAGGGCATGCCTGAGGACCTGGCACGCTTCTACATCGCGTCCATAGTGCTAGCGCTGGAGTACCTGCACGCCAGCCACACAGTGTACAGGGACCTCAAGCCAGAGAACGTGTTCATAGATGCACAGGTGGGCATATTACCGCATCGATATGGACAGAGCGCAGCACGTGTCAGCCAACAGTTTGACAAACTATGGGGGCTGTTGTTGCGCTATGCTGCCACGGCGGATGTGCTGTGCTTGCATCGCGCCTCCAGGTTCAGGACATGCCTGCGCTGTCACGCTCTGCTCTCCCAAGCTGAGACGTAGTTGTGTGCCCTGGCTGGGGATGTGCGTGTTTTGCTGCAGGGCTATGTCAAGATAGGCGATTTCGGCTTTGCAAAGGTGCTAGAGTCCAACAACAGGACCTACACCTTCTGTGGCACACCAGGCTACGTCGCGCCAGAGAACGGTACGCACTAGATGCAATCACTGCTGGAAGAACGCTTGCACATCTAGGCTGATGCCCCAAGTGCTCATGTGCATTTATGCTCTGCATCACCTGCTTGATTTGCACATGCACACTGCTCATGGCTTTAGACATTACGCTTGCCCACTCACAACTGCTACGAACCCTGTCCTGCTGCAGTGCTGGCGCACGGCTACAACTACAGCGTTGACTGGTGGGGCCTGGGCGTGCTCATGTACGTGCTGCTGACTGGACGGCAGCCCTTCAGCAGCCCCAAGACGGACGACCCCATGGTGGTGATGCGGCGCATCGTGGATGAGAACTACGTCATCAAGTACCCGCCATTCCTGTCGCCAGCAGCCAAGGTGGGGGCATGCTGTGGGTGCAGGTTGCTGGCACATGGCAGTTTGTTGTGAACCAAGGCTGTTGATATGGTCACCCGTGTCTGCATTTCAACCTTGCTGCCCAGCTCTGGTGTTCGACATGCGTATGCTGCACTTGCACTTGCCGCTGCAGGACCTAATCCAGAAGCTGCTTGAGCGCAAGCCCGCCAAGCGGCTGGGCATGCTCAGCGGCAAGGCGCAGGACGTGAAGCGGCACCGCTGGTTTGAGGGCATGGACTGGGCAGCACTGGAGGCGCGGCGCTCTGCACCAGCACGCAGGCCCAAGGTGGGAGGACAGTACTCTGACTTGGACAGTCATAACATGCTGGGCTGATCTGAGTTTGCTGCAGTGGGTTATGGAGTGCAGGTTGCTGTGCTAGATATCTTGCCGTGCTGGACTACAGGTGCTGAGCATTGGACTTGGAGCTTATCATGATCATTTGGCGCACTGCCAACTGGTGGCTGCTGTCCTATTGTGCTTCGGCCTGCATGTTCTGGAGGTTGCGAGCAAGGATGGCGTGTAACAGTGTTGCTGTTTCCACGTGCTTTCTTGTGCCCCTGCTGTGCATATATAATTTATACCGCTATGCTCACACCCTGAGGTATGCATTTGCTTGGTAGTCTAATCAATGTCGGATGTCAGGAAACCATGTTGCTCACCATGCCTCTGTGGCGGCCTGTCGTGTTTCTGTCTGTTTGCCTTGCAGGACACTGACAGCGCCAAGCGCTTGAAGGACCTGCTGGAGAATGAGCGCAAGGGGCAGCGGCCCAACAAGGAGTCGCAGGATGAGATGCAGGAGTGTGAGGCAGTCTTCAAGGACTTCTGAGCAGCGCAGGAGCAGCAGGAGAGCAGCGCGTCATCCGCATACGATGCATGCTTCTGCAGCAGCCCCTGTCTGCATGCACCAGCTGGGCTGGCAATGTTTGCATCGCAGGCAGCAGCCGGAGCAAGGCAGCTTACTGGCGTAGGAATCAACCGCAGCAGGTGTCTTGCAGCAAGCAACGTAGCAGCTGATGCCGCTGGAGCTTGCAGCTGCTGGCCTGCCGGCTGGGGGTTTGCCCTTGTTGCCAGCGTCCATATGGCTCCTGTGGGTGTGATCGACTCAGTAACATGTTTTGAAGTTTGCCTCCCTATTTGTCAGCTGGTCAGCGTAGGCAGTAGCAGCCCTGTGTGAACAAATGCAGTGCTGCTGTTGTCTAGTATGCGGCTTGCTTGAAGCCGTGTTTTGGCAATGGTGTATGGAGTGTGAGCAGGCATAAACATGCTGCAGACTCCTTAGGCAGCTCACTCAGTAGCGTGTGAAGAACAAATGCCTGCCATCAGAAGGCTTTGGCATGGAACACACTGCTCCAGAAGAGCTTTTGACCGTGGGTGAATGACAGCTGATAGAGGTTTTGCGTCCTGTCCATATTCTCCTGCTGTGTAGTATCCTGTGCCAGAACAGGGCACCTGGCAGTAATGACATTTTTCTTTCCGGGGTCTTTGTGATGCTTGTGCCATTCATTACTTGTTGCTCTTCTTCTTGGAGAGCGTTGCAGCTGCGTTTGGGGGGTTTGGGAAGAAGACGGGGTTGTGTGTGTTCAGACACTGTACGTGTCTCACAGTTCGATAGTTTCAGGCGCTGCGTTTGCTTTACATACCAGATGTGTCACGCAACAGCTTGCACTTCCAGACTACAGTGCAGCTACCTGTGGTCTGCGCTGCTCTCTGACGCAGCAGTGCAGGCGCAGCAGCAGCAGCAGCTGAATTGTGATGGTGATGGTGGTGACAGCAGCATTTTGCGGCAAGGGTGTTGATGCAGCAGCACTTCCCCATTAACCGCTGTCGTGAACCTGCCTGGCAGGCACCCGGTCATTGCTGCGTGTATCAAGGGGTAGATCGTGGCCTTGAGCTTACCCAGGCATCAGCTCGACCCCTGCTGCTCCAAGACAGCTGCAGCGTGTGCTGCACGTTGTGTGCTCCGGCTGTACCGTACGTGTTGTACCAAGACGTATTGTGATGCATATATACAAACGTACCTGGTGCGGCTGCTGCTGTGGCCGAGCTAGGCTGAACCCCTCCTCTTCTTTTTCTTATCCATAGCTAGGTTGTTGTTGGCGGTAAGCAGCTGGGGTCAACAGCAAAAACTTCATACATCTCGAGTACTCTTGTGCTGTGCTTGGTTTTTGGCATGATGTCATTACCACTGGTGCTGCTGCATCAAGTGTTGTGTTGGATAATAGCTCAGCCTGGCAGGTTTGCAGCAGTCGCAGGCACGCTTGCTGCGAGGGCAGGCATTTCTGTGTGATGCATCTCATTTGTTGCGATTGTTGGCCCATTGCAGCAATGGCAGTACTGCAGCAGCTGCGTTCAGCGCCAGGCTGCAACTGAGTACAGCTGAGGGCCTGACACCAGCCGCTGCCGCATTGCTAACAACGTCGGACCTACGTCATGTCTGTGATTCTTGTGACGTGATCAATACCTCTGTCACGTCCCCACCGCTCAAAGTTTGCTGAACGGATCTGATGTGGCGGATGTCTAAGTCCCAGAGGGATGCTGACACGTAAGGTGACACCGCGAAGGTGACACCTGCGGCAACGTTGGCATGCACCGTGCAGAGCGATGTGAACTGCAACTAGCGTCATATAAGAGAGCCACCCAACGTACCAAAGCCGCGAATGCCACCAGATATCCCTAGCCTGATTTAGACCCGCGTCCGCTTCTGCTTTCATTTAGAAGCAGCCCTGTTTTGCCGATCCGGCACATAATGTCAGCAAACCAAGTCATCGGCCGAACATAACTGCTAACCTGGGCCTCAGCTGCTGGCTGTGCAGTGTATCGGAAGGCCTGACACTTGCTTGGCCGCACGCTCCTGGGCCACGCACGGGCGAAAGGCACTTGTAAAGCTGTGAAAGACGGGTGTAAAAATACAATGATGACGTTGGGATCGTTATTGCTGGTGCTGCTCCTGCTGAAGGGCCCAACCACGGGTAAGTTGTCACTGAGCAGCAACTGCATGCAGTGCATGATTACGACAGCCAAGCGTGCCCGGTTCACATTGTTCACAAATTCAACGTGTGAGTGTGTAACTAGTCAATGCTGATGCGTCATGCTGCTACTACTGCTGCTGCTGCTGCCTTTACCCCAATGTTGCTGTTGCTGCTGCTGCTGCTGCATCTGCAGGCAGCGCCACCATGTGGCAACGAGGCTCGTGGAGACACACAGGCAAGCGTAGAGACAGTGATGACACCCAGCACACCTTGGTGCTGCCCCACTCAAGGCACTTTGCTAGGATCAGCAGCAACATGCAGCACAATATGCACCAGCACCGCAGAATGCTGCTGCATGCAGAAGCTGCTAGTGCTACAGCTCAGCCTACGGTGGCTGGTGAGGAAGCCGGTATACCTACCACAGGTCTTGCAGGACTGCAGCAGCAGCAGCAGCAAAAGGAGCAGGAGCAGCAGATGGTTGCAGCGTTCCTAGAGACTGGACACAAGGCAGTCAACACACTGCTGCTGGAGCACTTTCGACCGCCTGAAAACACGACAGCGGTGGAGCAAGGTGTACAAAATGATGGGAGCGCTCACAGTGCTGCACTGCAGCCTGGCAGGTTTGCCCTAGCAAGGCGGTAGGGCACAAGACGGCCGCAGTTGTTGCACTTTCACCCTGTGCAGTGGCTGCTTCTCACTGGGCTCTGTTGAACAGGAGGCTGCCTGCAGCGCTGCTACAAAGTAGAAGAAGGGCCGGCGATTGCTGAAGTTGTCTGCTGGTGCCATGCAGAGTTCGTGTATTGAGTTTTGGGCCAGAGGCATCATTTATATGCGCATGCATCAAACATATTGTCATTTCATTGCAGATTTCAGTATCTGCAGACTGCAGTGCTTCTTGCACTTGAGTTGCATCCAAGTCTGCCTGAGCGACACCCTTCAGGTTCTGCCTCTTTACTTGCTTAGTGATTAGTTGTTGAGTGTCCCTGCAGTGTTGGACATATGCATGTCGATGAGTTATTTGCCTCAGGTATGCTCGCTACCCATTGCTAATGCATGTTGCTACTGCATGTAGTTGCTGCAATCTCATGTCTGTCGCCGCTCGGTGTACCGTACACCGAGCGGCGACAGTGTCACTTGAAGAGACTGTTGTTTGAGCAGGTAGTTTATTGAGGCCAGGCGCTGCAACGGCACCAGTGCGCCATCATAACAGTTATGGTGCATCACAGCTTCAATCTGTGTACAGTGTATCTGGGCCTGCCCTGCCTGTGCAATGCAACTGTGCATGCAGAATATCACATAGTGCTGTAGCGTACGATGAACGCCATCATGTCATCATCATCATCATCATGTCTCCAATCATAGCGCTGCAGTGAGTCACTGCCATCGACCCCATGCCAAATGCCGAGCACGTGACGTGTCACTATGTACACGATTCATGCCAAGTTACATGGTGTGCTGCTTTTGAATGACGTGTCTCATCTTGATGAATATGATGAGACCCCGACTAGCAAGTGTATATTAGCAGATATTTTTGCAACAGCAATCTGCCGTACGAACAATGGGACTGTTTAACAGAGCATGGTTGTTGCAATTTGCAGTCTGCGGCACAAGCACAGCATGCACAGCATGTGCAACTTGCATGATGATCTGCTGTGGGGAAGCTGTGAAAGAAAGCCGCTTCTGCGCAGAAGGCTTCTGCGCATCAGCTGGAAGCAGGACAGTCAACTGAGAGATTTAAAGCAGGTGATAATCTGCCGCAATACGTGTCTGAAGGACAGACAAAGCATGACGAACCATTTGAATTGGGCATGACACGCCCGTTGCCGCTTCCACTTCCCGGACCGAAACCCCAACGACAGTACAGACACACGCAGTGCGATTAATTCGGTCGTTTGTGCGCATGGAGTGGGCGTTTCGAGCCTCTTGCAAGTTGTCGCCTTGCTGCAACATCATCATCACACCAGCAGCAACAGCAGCAGCACCCTTACCAGGTACTTTCACGCTACCTCAGGCAAATGAACATTGAACAGGATCGTCTAGATTCAAGACTCCAAAGTCACATCAGCAGCATAGGGCTCCAGGAGTTCAGGCGCCAGGCGCTGAAAGGCCTCAAGTTGAAGACAGTGATCAAGGTGCTGCGCTGCATATTTGAACATGCCACTTCTGATCTTAGCACGGCTCCAAGGCAGCAACAGTAGCGCCAGCAGATACAGGCTTACAACAATAGAAAACACGTAGTCCAGTGTTCAACAGAAAGGCAGCAGCTGTGATATTGTGTCTGTGTTGTCTTGCAGGAGAGTCACTGCTCGCAAGTGCAGGCGCTTGCGTTCAACTTGTGCGATGAAGAGTGCCGCAACCTGTTCGCCACTGTTGGAAAGGACCAGGTCAGACAACAGCAGCTTCATACCACTGTGAACCCAAACGTGTTGCCTGCCCTTGCGTACAGAGCAATTCATATGTTGTACAGTGAGGGGCAGCCTGCAGATATGCACACCTAGTCGTCACCACACCTTGCGTAGTAGCGGTTTCACAAGCAGGCTATAATGCCTGGGGCCTTGCCTCTGCCATGGTCGATACAGCAGCTGTACGCCAACATTGCATAGGCCACATTTCCACAGCGGTGCACATGTGCAGTCAAATTGTATGCATGTCTGTCGTGTGCTCGCAGGCAACAGTGTACGACGACCAGCATATGTCAGACCATGTTGCTGTCGTCGCAAGCTTATCCTTTTCAGACAGCATAGAGCAAGCACAGGTGTGGCGCATAGAATGCAGTCATCAGGAACAGCAGCAGCTGCAGCAGCAGCAGCAGCTGCAGCAGCAGCAGCTAGGGCCAGATAGAGCAAGCACAGGAGTGGCACATAGGCACCTGAATAGTGCAGTGGTTGAGACAACAGCAGCAGCACACGCTGTCGCACGGCACATGTTGTGAGCTGCTGCCGCTTCTGTGCCAGATGCAGCAGTACGCTACTGCCATATGCAGACGAAGACTCTAGACGCATGGTGACGCTACTACTTCTGGCGTGCGCCTTTCTGATGGTGTGACGGTGTACTGCACTGCCAGGGCATATTGCACACGTGCAGTACAACCCAAACGTGTATTTCCTTTGTTCATGTTTCAGCCCAAGCCACTGTACAGCATTGCTTGTAACAACATCAACACGAAAAAACTATTGCTTGTGCAGGAGGCCTTCCAAGTGTGCTGCTGGGTCAACTGCAGAGGGCTGTCAAGGCACCCATACGGTGATGCTCTGCTGGTGAGTACAGCAGCAGCAGTCGTACACAAACAGCAGCAGCAGCGGCAGCAACGTCAAACCAGGGAACGGGTATTGATGCTCTGCTGGTGGGTCCAGCAGCAGCAGTTGTATAAACAGCAGCATCAGCAACAGAAGCAACGTTGGAACTAGCGCACGGCCATGCAGATGCCTTGCTGGTAACCGAGCAGCAGCAACAGTGCCCTTGCAGCGGGAGAGACGCATGCAGCATTAACAGTGATCACGCAGCTGCCGCCGTCCCGGGCAACCATTCTGAAATGCTCATTTCAGCTGTCACCAGTGCGCTGCTGTTGTTGCATCCGGCTGCGGCAGGCACCAACCAGCACATACACTACCAACACTTCAACAACAGGGGGTTACTTGCCTGCAGTCACGTCCTTCGCCTGTTCACCTGCCAACTGCTGCCCAATCGTATTCCTGCAGGCAATTGCAGGCACGGACCCGCACATTCACATCATCAGTGTAGCAGAAGCAGCAGTGATTGCGCAGCTGCCTCTACCTGCAGGCACTGCAGCAGTGGAGCTCTCTGCTGCAGCAGACCAGGGTGGTCTGCTGCTGGTGCTATGTAAGGATGGCACGATGCAGCTGTGGCAAGTGGCGTTGGGACTTTGCTGCTGCAGCCTCAAGACAGATGCGTTTACTGCGGTGAGAGGGCTGCATAATGAGAGGGGCTGCATACCACATGAGTGCTGCACCCGCATGTGAGGCATGGTAGATGTGCGTGTGCCAGCTGTTGTATTCATTTTGGTGGGTGCTAAAACGCCTGTGTGGTGTTGGTCAAGCAGCGTGCAGCAGTTCTGATGTGTGCTGCGCGTGAGGCTGCTGCTGCTGCTGCTGGTGCATTGTGGGGTTGTCATGATGCAGCTGTGGCAGGAGGCGTTGGGGCTGTGCTTCTGCAGCATTAAGACCGATGCGTTTGCTGCGGTGAGAGGGGCTGCATACTCCATACCACATGAATGCTGCACCAGCATGTGAAGAATGGAGAAAATGTGTGTGTGCCAGCTGTTGTATTGTTGGTGCTGGAACGCCGGTGTGGTTGTTTGAGCAGCGTGCAGGAGTTGTGAGGTGTGCTGCACTTGAGGCTACTGCTGCTGCTGGTGTTGTGTAAGGATGGCACGATGCAGCTGTGGCAGGTGGCATTGGGCCTTTGCTGCTGCAGCCTCAAGACTGACGTGTTTACTGCGGTGAGAGGGGATGCATAAAGCATACCACATGGATCCTGCACCAGCATGTGAAGGATAGAAGTTGTGCGTGTGCCAGCTGTTGTATTGTTGGTGCTGGATTGGTAGTGTGGTCGAGCAATGTGCGGCAGATGTAAGGTATGCTGCACTTGCGGCTGCTGCTGTAAGGATGGCACGATGCACCTGTGGCAGGTGGCGTTGGGGCTGTGCTGCTGCAGCTTCAAGACAGATGCGTTTGCTGCGGTGAGAAGGGCTGCATACTCCATACAACATGAATTCTGCACCAGCATGTTTGAATCGAAGTTGTGCGTGTGCCAGCTGGTGTACATTATTGTTGGTGTGCGAATGCCGGTGTGGTTGGTGGTGGTGCAGTGAGAGGGGACAATGTTACTAGCAAAGTGGCAGTCACTTGCATGTTAGACCAGGATGCAAACAGCAGCAGCCTCTCTCATCCTGGAAGCAATGTGCCAGTGCAGAGGTTGTGACAACTGCTGCTGCCGCCGTTGCACACAGGTCGACCAGATTGCTACCTGATTGCTACATGTATGCTGTTGCACGCACCTTGCCTGCTTGCAAGTCTTGCACCATCAAGGCCGCTACGCAGAAAAGAGCAGCAGATCTGGCAAGTTCAGCAGTCTGAAACACACACATCGACCCTACCAGGTTGTGCTGTCTGTGGTCTTCCTTGCAGGTATTGCACCCTCAAGACCACTACGCAGTGACCAGCAGCAGATCTGGCAAGCTCAGCAGTCCAAAACACACATATTTACCTTACCCAATTGTGCTGTCTGTGGTCTTCCCCGCAGGTTTCAAACCCGCTACGCAGCGACCAGCAGCAGATCTGGCAAGCTCAGCCGTGGTGCACGCGCCAACACGCACACATCAGCCACATACCAACTTGTGCTGTCTGTATGGTTCATACATTTTGTGTTTCCTGCAGGTGTTGCACCCTCACGGCCACTACGCAGTGACCAGCAGCTGATTTCCAGTGCCCAGCAGTCTCAAACACGCACATCAATTCTACCGGCTTGTGCTGTCTGCATGGTTTCCTGCAGGCGTTGCACCCTCAAGGCCACTATGCAGTGACCAGCAGCAGATCTGGCAAGCTCAGCAGTCCAAAACACACACATCGACCCTACCACGTTGTGCTGTCTGTCTTCATCCTTGCAGGCGTTGCACCCTCAAGGCCACTACGCAGTGACCAGCAGCAGATCTCCAATGCCCAGCAGTCTGAAACACACACACACACATTGACCCCACCAAACTGTGCTGTGTGTGGTCTTCATTGTAGGTGTTACACCCTCAAGACCACTACGCAGTGACCATCACCAGATTTTCAATGCCCAGCAGTCCATAACACACACATCACCCGCATACCAACTTGTGCTGTTTGCATGTTTTCCTGCAGGTGTTACACCCTCAAGGCCAGTACGCTGTGACCAGCAACAGATCTGGCAAGCTCAGCAGTCTAAAGCACGCACATTGACCCTACCAATTGTGCTTTTTGCATGCTGTCTTGCAGGTGTTGCACCCTCAAGGCCACTACGCAGTGACCAGCAGCAGATCTGGTAAGCTCAGCAGTCTAAAGCACGCACATTGACCCTACCAATTGTGCTTTTTGCATGCTGTCTTGCAGGTGTTGCACCCTCAAGGCCACTACGCAGTGACCAGCAGCAGATCTGGTAAGCTCAGCAGTCCAAAACACCCATATATACCCTACCAAGTTGTGCTCTGTGCATGCTTTCTTGCAGGCATTGCATCCTCACGGGCACTACGCAGTGACCAGCAGCAGATCTAGCAAGCTCAGCAGTCTAAAACACGCACATCGACCCTGCCAACTTGTGCTGTCTGTGATTTGTCTGGACCGTCCTCGCAGGCGTTACACCCTCATGGCCACTACGCAGTGACCAGCAGCAGATCTGGCAAGCTCAGCACATGGGACCTACAGCCAGTGCTGGACGCAGCCACAGCAGCAGCAGCAGGCTCCAGCACCAGCAGTGATCACAGCAGCAGTGCGGCTTCAGCAAACCAAGCAGCAGAAGCAGCAGAAGCAGCAGCAGTAGCAGCGCAGGCGGCGCTTGTGGCAGCAGCTGCTGCTGTGGTGAAGGCGTCGCTGCTTGTTGAGCAGTCTAGCTTAGCAGGCAGCGTCGTGGACTGCATGCGGTTCCTATCAGGTGAGGCATTCGTTCAATCATTCAAACAATAAGTCACGTGTTTTCCTAGCAAGAAGGGGCAATCATGAAGGAATGTTCAGTCCCAACCCTCGCCCCAACACAGCCGCCAGTCTTCTTTTTGGTCGATTGGTTGGAAGCAGCCGACAGCCTTCTTTTCTGGTTGCTGTTGCTGCTGCAGGACATAGACTCGCCGCCAAAAACGGCTGACGGCCGCATGGCTGTGTTTGAACTGCTGGCGGCCTTCTGATTGGTTTGTTGTTGCCGCAGGAGATAGACTAGCCGCAAAAACGGCTGACGGCCGCATGGCTGTGTTTGAACTGCCGACAGGCAAGCTCCTGAGCAGCTGGCGGGTGCCAGGTTGCGCCAGCAGCACAGCGAGCTACAGCAGCCGCTGCTGCTTTGGACATACACGGGATGGGCAGTACATTTGTGTGGGTGAGTGCTGCAGAGTTGACAGCTAGGGGTTGCTCAAGTGAATCGCGTGTGGCCAGCCAGTCGTGTCGCGCTCCCCCATGTAACCACAGAACAGAAGTGTTGACTGTGCACATGTGCTGCTGGGTGAGCAGTGTATTTGCAGATGGGCTGCAATTGCAAAGTGGTTCTGTTGCGTGCTCATGCTGGTCATGATAAGGCATGTCGTTGCAGCACTGATGCAAGGTGATGCCTCATTGTTTGATCACTGCGTACGCATTTGCCGCCGCCGCCGCTGCTGCTGCTGGCAGGGAATCATATTGCCACCACCTTTGTGTATGATGCAACCACCGCGTGTCAAGTCACGAGGGCCGCGGCGGTATGACACCCGGTGGTTGCGTCATACACAAAGGCGGTGGCATTATGATTGCAGCGGCTGCACACAATCTGTTCTTTGACACTGTTGCTTCTGCTGCTGCTTCTGCTGCTACTGCTGCCGACAGGGAATCACAACGCCACCGCCTTTGTGTACGACGCAACCACCGGCTGTCAAGTCACGCGCGTTGAGCCAATCAAGGTTCAGGGCTCTGTAAGGGCATGTGGCCTCTCAGAGGACTGCAGGCACCTGCTGCTGGTTGCTGGTAGTGGTTACGTGTTTAGGTTTGAATGCACACCGGCACAAGCAGCAGCAGCAGCAGCAGCGGACGCAGATAGCATGGATGAGGAACCCTGACACATGCTGCGTGGCATGCACCGCAGTATGCGTTTCTTGCTTGCTGTTGGCAGGATGAGCATGTCAGTCACGTGTGGTGAGCCAATCATGGTTCAGGCCTCTGTAAGGACATGCCGTGTCTCAGAGGACTGCAGGCACCTGCTGCTGGTGGCTGGCAGCGGTTACGTGTTCAGGTTTGAGTGCACACCAGACAAGTAGCAGCAGCAGCGGACGCAGAGTACATGGATGAGGAGCTCTAAGGCAGCATGAGCCGCAGTAAGGAGTTTATTCTGCTTTTTGCAGGATGAGCATGATTATGTTTACGCAGCAGTGCCAGAGCTGCAGTGTAGACACTTGGCCTGGGCAGTACCACCAGTGCTGACCTGGCGACCTAGTCAGCCCGGGCTGTGGAATCAAGCGACGGGCAACAACGTGAGGCCATCAAAGCAGGAATCGTGCGGCAGAACACCACCGTCTGCTTGGCGCATTGCGCTCTTGACTGCGAAAGCAGCACCAATCAGCGTCTCGATTAACTCGTTTTTTACCCCACACACCGGAAGCAACCCTACTTCTTGCAGCCAAATGCTGCAGTTGTTTGAGCCTGCCGCGTGATATCGTTGTACTCAATGCAGTTGTTTTGAGCGATTTTCTATCAAACTCAAGCCTGTTTGAGGTACACAGGCACCGCAGTGCACACTTTGTTGATCTCGCGACCCATCTGTGAGCGATATACGCCCGTCTGGACATAGAATAGACGCATGCCGCTCTTTCATCATGCGTGTGACGCTGCTGATGATCGGATTGGTGGCTACAATCGTCAGCAGCACACCAGCAAGAGCAGCACCCTGTGACCAGCCTGGTTACGTCTTCAAGCGCCACCTGTGGCCTGCAAATGCAGAGTTTATACAACCCTTTGGAACAAAATTCTTGCAAGGAACTGACACGAAGCCACTGCTGCTGGACATCAATGCCATCAGAGCAGCATGCGACGCTGACGAACTCTGCACGATCTTCACCACCAATGGCAGGCTGCTGGCAATAACACCGGTGGAGACACTGGCCAACAGAACAACCGCCAATTTCAGGTGGCGCAAATACTATTGTGGGCCCTGCAACGACCGCGACGGTGATGAGATTGTTTCTGCATCCCAGCCATGGCAAGGCAGCGGCTGTTGCGGCAGTTCCCTACAAGATGCGCGCATTCCGCTGTTCGCTGCTTACTTCACCAGGAGCCAGATTGATACAAACGGGAAGCGATGCTGTGGGTCGTACGTCGCGCAGGAAGCTGCGGCAATGCTTGCTGGCCTGCTAGTAGCAGACGATGTTGTGGAGACCCCATACCAGGCAACAAGCCGCATTGGGATAGATATGCTGGATGTCAAGGCACAGAGCAGGATACCATGCGCCCAAATGGACACATACGCCGCCCTCCCATCACTATGCGGGTGGCTACGGAACTTCAGTGCAACACAACCAGCCTCTGGATGTTGTCCTGCGTGCGTTGCAATGTTGTGTGCGAGAGCGGAGGCTGCACAACGACAGCAGGGCCCAGCACTGCAGAGGATTGTTGCTGCATTTCCCATCAGCAACTCTGAGCTTGGGCCTTGCTGCAAGCCTTTGTTCACAGTCCACATTGACGAGGCAGAATACTACTGCGCAAAAAGTTGTGGCTTGTCGCATGAGCAGGATGCTGTTGCTCGCTATCTGCTTCGTGTGCAGACATTCTCGGTGATGGGGATGTTTGGAACCGGATCGTTTAATGTGACGGCCGCAACGATTGCCGCTGCTAGAGCTAAGGCTTGCCCAGGAACGTGCAATGCCACCACACGTGGCACGGGGGAACCTTGGTCAGCTGTGTGTGGTGCTGGGCCGCCAGGCATGAGCAAAGTGGCAAGGAGGTACATACTAGCCAAGAGCAAGGGTTTGCAGGGAGGTAGCAGGCCTGTCAGGAAGTTGGATTGTGCAGATAATGCGACCCTCTGCGGCTGAGGTTTTCTGCGTGCGAGTTACTGTAGCGGCTCCGTTACAACCGCACAATGTGTTTTGCAAGGACTGGCATTCTGTATCTTGTGCTGATACTGCCCCACAACAACGGCACCACGCTGTTGGCAGTGGCATGCTGTTGGCAACGACTTTGGCAACTTGCCGGCGCGTGAGAACGTAGCAGCACCATAACAGAAAGCATGTTGATGGGTTTGCTGAGTGACGCTGCATCCTGGTTGGACGGGGTCAACAAATGTCGGGTGATTGTACTGTGATGCTGTAAGCTGCTGCTCTTTGGCAAGTAAAACAAGGGCAGTAAGACGCATGCAGACAGCTGGGCATCTGATGAATGGTTTGCTCAACCATGGTATGGTTACGGCGTACGCACGCATCATGCAGCTGTCACAGGTAAAGCTTTTCAAGTTGCAGCCGCTGCAGCAGCCGGTTGCAACAGTTGCAAGTTGCAACGCATCGGCTCGTCAGTGCAGTACACACTGCATGTAGCGTTTTTGGTCTCAGACCAAGTTTTTGTGGGAGCATTGCTGTGGCACTGTTTGCACTACGGCGTATGGTCATAACGCAAGTTGAGCCGCTCAAGTTGGTGCTGGTGTACTGGCAGCTACGCAGCTGCTATATGAAACAAGTAGCCTGTTGAACACCCTAACAGCAAGGCATGCAGTGCTATGTGCATACATACAGCTTGCTTGTACTTGGGTTCCGTCTCAATCCGCTCTTTGACATAAGGCATGGCAGACAAAGCATTTGCACTGCAAGTGTCACATGTCACATTTCGAAGATGATCATCATCATCATCATGTTACCCATTAAGCCATAGCATCAACGCCATCAGCCCCGCGCCCCTCAGGAGCGGAAGAAAGAGGGAGCACTGCTCCATTGTGTTTGCAAATATTACGCACATCCCAAGCTTGGACAAGATACTCAGCAGTGCTCCTAGATATCACTCGGCACACCCCCCTACTACCCCAAATATCATCAGAAACAAAACGCAACAACTTGGTGGATGCATCAGTCAACGACAACACATTGCGCAATTTTTCAGCGCCACCAGCAACATCACGCAAAACAGACCGAATTTCATCAAGCATAGTATCCCTCTGAGCAGAAGTAGAGGGACAATCAAACATCAGATGTGACAAAGACTCAACACCCTGACCACAAGCAGGACATGCTGTGTTAGAATCAGCTCTGCTGCCACCATAACGACTTGTACGCTCATGCACACAAAGACAGCCCATTCGAACACGCATCAGCAACTCAATACCACGCGTTGGCGCACCAGAACACAAAAAGGGCCTAGCCCTTTTAAAATGCATGGCATCAGCATGTGTAGGGTGCACATGCGTGATGTAACGGCTCAAAGTAGAGTGCTGCAGTGATTCACAAACAATTGTGTCTGCATGCAGCTTCCTGACCTGACGGTTGATGTGATTCTTGCACGCATTAGCTCGATCAGCCGCCGCCTCAACATCCACACCATACTTGCAAAGCAAACTCTGCACATACTTATGCCAAGGTGTCACCGCAACAGCACCACTAGGGCGCTTCCACTCAGCTGAAAACACCTGATGTGGCAACCGACAGTTCTGCATACGCTGAACCCTAAAGTAATACTCCATCGCCCTCTGATGAAGCCACATGTGCAATGGCTTCACACCCCATTCAGCCAGAACAAGTGAAGTGCAAGGGCGCTCCTTGCCACAACGCATTGAGCACTTGATGATGTCAGTCTGCACTTTGTCAATCTGTTGCAGTTGCCTTGCAGTTGACGGAAACCAGACCTCGCTGCCATATTCAACAATCGGGCGAACGCATGTAAGCAGAATGATACGCTTTACTTCCACGCTGATGAGCCGGCTCTTCCAGACTGGCATGAGCCCACCCTTCACACGATGCACTTTTGCCAACATCTTCTCAAAGTGCGTATTCCAGTTGCAGGCATTGTTGAACCACAGGCCAAGGTAGCAGTACTCTGATACAACAGGCACAGGCACACCGTTCCAAACGATGCCAGAATCAGCCAACTGGCTGGGCTGTCTAGCTGGTGAGACATGCATGACAGCAGACTTCAAGCTATTCAGCTTGAACCGCCACTCACAACTGTATTCATAAACTGTTGCAGCCACAGCCTGAACCTCAGCCAGAGATCCGCACACAGCAACAAAGTCATCAGCCTGCATGGCTGCCACAACCTGACCAGCAGGTTCGTCACAAGGGCCCATAAGGGTGATTCCAGGGTGCTTTGCACGCACCTCATGCAGCAGATCATCAATGAAGTACAGGTACAGTGTGGGGGAAATAACATCGCCCTCATGCAAACCAAGGTCACATGTGAAGCTCTCAGTGACATGACCTTCGTGAGACACCACATGGCGTGCACCCTGATACAAGTTGTAGAGTACACGGAACATCTTTCCACGCACACCCTTGTCCCACAGCTTTTGAAAGAGCCCATCAAGCCACACTGTTGGGAAAGTCTCGGATGTCTCATTCAGACGCTGGACCAACCACCCTTGGCACATCATCACATACTTCACAAAGTCACCCTCCGACATGCCAGCTAGTACGTATACCACTGCATACAGTGCTGCCCACGTGCGTGCACGCACTGCTGCTAGCATCTGCTCGTGCGCTTGCTGCACTGCACTAGTTGCTGTAGTTGAGCCTGCAGAAGCCTGCTGCTGCAAAGTGGTGACCGTGGCTGTGTAGGCTGCACCAAGCTGCGACAGAGCATCCTGATATGCCTCAAGTTCCGCTGACTGCTCCCCATTCTGCAGCCTGAAATCCTTGGCTGTGCGTTGAGGCGCAGCACAACCTGTTTTGCAGGGCGGCGTACCACAGGCCTGACAATGCGGGCAGACACAGGCAGGTGGTCAGTAGCACCCACAGTATGCGGCCCAACTGTGGCTGCTGGCCTGGCAGCAGCTTGGCAGGGCATGGCAATGTCAGCAGAGGCAAGGATGTAGTCAATCAAAGAGCCTCGCCTGGTGCCGCCGTGCGACCTGTCACAAGTGATGTGCTGGTGAGGGGAGGTGGGGCTGTGCGGGCATTAAGTGAGTAGAGGTTGACAGTGTTGAGCAATGAGAGGAGCAGGCGGCCGTTGTCATTGACGGTGCTCTCACCATGCATACCAATACGCTCTGCTTGGCCAGATGCCCGTCCAACCCGTGCATTAAAGTCACCCATCACCAACACAGATCCCCTGCTAGACAGGTACTCCAGGTCCTCCTGCAGCGCTGAGTAAGCAGCACTCTTCACTGATGCAGACTTGCCCATATCAGGCATGTAAACCACCCCAATGAAGAGCTTGCGTGCACCCCCTTGCC